>JAOTQJ010026527.1:26301-53189 GCA_025642045.1 Solanum sejunctum | reverse complement strand
CTACAAAATAAAGTTCACAAGTTATTCCAATTCATATGCATTTTATTATTTACGTAACATACTCTTTTCACAGTCATGTTGTCCTGTATGATTATCCACATGTCACATGTTACATATATAGTCTTATATCTCCAATATTATGGCCACCAAAAGAATCAGTTCAAAGGTAATTGAAAGATATAGTATACAATTTGATGGGTGGAGCCCGAGAGGGTTCAATTATTAACCTAGCATAGGGACGATCCCAATACAGTTTGATAGGTGGAGCCCGAGGGGGTTCAATTATGAACCTAGCATCGGGATGATCCTAATCTAGTTTACCACTAATCAGTTGGTCATATGATTACAGCTGTGCATAGAATTTTATAGTACAGATTTTACAGTAAACATAAAGTGATATAAAGAACGTAAAGTACATGATTCCACAATATAACTAAGGGTGGTCCTTGATCTTCCACAAATGCATGGTTTTATTAGAGTTGTTACTTTATATACAGTATATCCTACCTTGCATAATCAGTACATTATCCCATACTGACGTCCCTTATGGGGAACCTGCATTTCATGCTGCAGGATATTCAGCTGCTGTCATCAAGCTCCAGGTTGCTTCGGGGCTTTGTACATGTCTATAGCTTACATGTTTTATTGAATAGTTTGTTGAGGAGGGGCCTGTCCCGAACATTATCAGATGCTTTTCTTTATTTAGAGTCTTAATAGACTATGTATAGCATAGTGAAGTCATGTCTCGCACTTTAGATAGTGTGACCCCAATGGCCCAGGCACATGCATTTCCTTTTGGCTTATTATCACTGTTTATCTATTTAAAGACATGTCAAACATAGGAACCCCTTATAATATGTATAGTACGCATATAGTTACAGGTTGGTTCTCCCGAGCCTTATCGACAAGTGGTATTAGAGCGGGTCAGCCTAGGGAGTCTTGAAAGTTGTGTCTATGTAGAATCTTATTTATCGATATGTTGTGCACCACATTTATAAGCAGGAGGCTACAACGCATTTAGGAGTTATTACTTCTTTTCATTCTGTAGATTGTGCCATAGAGAAAAGTGTAATAGATTAATTGTGTCTAACCCCTAAATTATTTTGCACAACAAGTATGCCAGAAACAAGGAAAAACAAAGGTAAAGGGAAGGAAAAAGAAGTGGTGGCTAGTATTCCCAGCTAGAGGAGATAGCAAGATGAAATTCGAGAGGAGTCTTTGTCACAGATATCTCTAACTCCTCTAGTTCCTAATGAACCAGAGAGTAGTAAAATTCCACCAAAACCACCAGTTGATGCTACAGTGCAGGATCTGAGAAATGTAGTTCAGCTATTGACCTGTATAGTTGCTAGTCAAGGTCAAAGGTAGAAAGGTCCAGTTATGGGTATAGGTGGTACAAATAGGGCAGCTGGTACCAGGGTATGTGATTTTCTTAATTTGGAACCTCTAACCTTCACTTGGTCAGATCCTAATGAAGACCCCCAGGACTTTATTGATCAGATTCAGCTTACCTTAGATGTTATGCATGTGGATGGTATAAAAGTAGTCGAGTTAGCGACATATAGGCTGAAGGGTGTTGGTATATTGTGGTATGAAGGTTGGAAACAATCTAAGGGTATAGATGCACCTCCAATCACCTGGAAAGAATTCAAAGAGGCATTTCTTGAACATTATTTGCCATTAGAAATTTGATAGGCCCGTGCAGATCAGTTCCTGAATCTTCACCAAGGGAACATGAGTGTGAGAGAGTATAGCGTTCAATTTAGTTATCAGGCAAGATATGCTCCTAATATAGTTGCTACAATGGTAAATAGGGTCTGTTAATATGTAGATAGGTTGGATATGTATCTGGTCAGAGACTGTACCACTGCTTCCTTCAAAATATATATGGACATAGCAAGAATGTAGGAGCTTTAAGGGCCTCGAAGTAATCTGTTTGGTCAGCGAGGTGAAGGGCAAGGTGCCTGGGCAATGGGTTATTTGGCAGGGCAATTAATGATACCTAGGTAGCCTTGTAAATAGTGTGGAAGAAGTCATCCAAGTATATGTCGCATTGGTACAGATGTTTACTATTTGTGGTATGCCAGGGCACATGATAAGGGACTGCCCAAGGAGACGTATAAGTGGTATGGCACAATCTACTAGGTAAGTTATTGCATTATCATCATTAGTTCCTCTAGCAGGTAGGGGTAAGCAAGCACCTATGGGTCATGGTAGAGGTGTTAGAGGGACAGCTAGCTCTAGCGGGGTTCAGAATCACACTTATGCACTGGGGAGTTGACAGAATTTGGAAGCTTCACCTGATGTGGTCACAAGTACATTGTCCATCTTTTCACATAATATATATGTATTGATTGACCCTAGTTCTATGATATCATATATCACTCCACTAGTTGCTAGAAAGCTTAAGAGAACGCCCAAATTATTGAACAAACCCTTTGAAGTGTCTACACCAATGAGTGAATCTATTATGGCCAGAAGAGTTTATTATGACTATATAGGAACTATTTGTGACTGTGACATATTGGATGACCTTGTTGAGCCAGAAATGGTGGAGTTTGATGTGATAATGGGCATGGGTTGATTAGCTTCTTATTATGCCACTATGGATTGCCTAACCAAGAGAGTGTATTTTCACTTTCCAAATGAGTCAGTTCTTGAATGGAAGGCAATGTTGGGGCACCAAAAGGTAAGTTTATCTCTTACTTTAAAGCCATAAAGATGATATCCAAGGGGTAGATATGTCATTTAGTTAGAGTAAGGGATATGGAGAAACAATTACCAACTCTTCTGTCAGTTCCAGTAGTAAATGAATTATTGATATATATAAACTATCGTCAGTTGAATAAGGTGACAATTAAGAACAAATATCCCCTCCCTAGGTATGATGATTTATTTGATCAGCTATAGAGTGCCAAATGCTTTTCAAAAATTGATTTGAGATCTGGTTATCACCAAGTGAGGGTGAGGGAGCAAGATATACCCAAGACAGCTCTCAGAACACGCTATAGTCATTTTGAATTTCTTGTTATGTCATTTGGGCTAACAAATGCACCAACAGTTTTTATGGATTTGATGAACAGGGTATTCAGACCATTCTTAGATGTTTTTATGATAGGATTTATAGATGACATTTTGGTATATTCAAGATCAAATGAGGACCATGCAGATCACTTGCGACAGGTGTTACAGACTCTTCGTGATTGAAAGCTGTATGCCAAATTTTCTAAATGTGAATTTTGGCTAAAGTCAGTGGCATTCCTGGGTGATATTGTGTCTGATGAGGGAATAAGGGTTGATTCACAAAAGGTAGAAGCTGTGAAAGATTGGCCAAGACCTACAACACACACGGAAGTTCGAAGCTTCTTAGGCTTGGTAGGTTATTACAGGAGGTTTGTTGAAGGTTTTTCTTCTATTTCAGCACCTCTAACAAAGCTAACACATAAGGCAACCAAGTTCCAATGGAATGATGCGTGTGAAAGAATCTTCCAAGAGCTGAAAAATAAGCTAACTTCTGCACTTGTGCTAGTACTTCCAGAAGCTACTGAGGGGTACACAGTGTATTGTGATGCTTCACGAGATGGATTGTGGTGTATACTGACACAACATGGTAGGGTAACTGCTTATGCATCCAGGAAACTATGACCATATGAGAAAAATTACCCAACTCATGATCTTGAACTAGCAATAGTTATGTTTTCTTTGAAAATATGGCACCACTATTTGTATGGAGTTCATGTTGACATATATACTGATCATAAATGCCTGCAATACATCTTTAAGCAGAAAGATCTAAACTTAAGACAATAACGATGGATAGAGCTAATAAAAGATTATGATATTGATATACTATACCATCCAATGAAGGCAAATGTGGTAGCCAATGCTCTGAGTCGTAAGGCAATCATAAATACTAGTGATCAAGTTGTGCTAAATCAAGGAATAGCCAAGGATCTACATCAGCTAGCCAATTTAGGGGTTCACCTTCTTGAAACTCCAAAGGAATGGGTTAGTATGCATAATGCTGCAGAATCTTCATTAGTAATAGAAGTTAAAGAAAAACAGTTCGAGGATCTTGTTCTACGACAGCTGAAGGGAAAGGTGAGTCAAGGTATGATAACAGGCTTTGACCATGCACAAAATCGAGTACTATACTATCAGAATAGATTATGTGCACCTGATATCAATAGCTTAAGAAGGAAAATAATGGAAGAAGCCCATCATTCCCGATATTCCATCCACTCAGGATCAACTAAGATGTACCATGAATTGAAGGGAATGTTTTGGAGGAGAGGCATGAAAAAGGACCTTGCAGAATTTGTAGCTCAATGTCCAAATTGCCAACAAGTGAAAATAGAACACCAAAAGCAGAAGGTTACATGCAGTGTATAGAACTTCCAACATAGAAGTGGGATATGATTAATATGGATTTTATTACAGGTTTGCCTCGCTCATCTCAGAAGGTTGACTCCATATGGGTAATAGTTGACAGACTCACAAAGTCAGCACACTTCTTACCAGTTAGGAGTGATTATACAGCTGAAGAATATGCCAAGCTATACCTAAAAGGGATAGTCAGGCTATATGGAGTCCCAATCTCCATTATATCTGATCGAGGAGCCCAATTCACTACAAAGTTTTGGAGGTCTTTCCAAAGGTGTTTAGGAACATAAGTGAATTTGAGTACAGCTTTCCACCCTCAAACAGATGGGCATGCAGAACGTACCATTCAGACACTTGAAGATATGTTGCGAGATTGTGCGTTGGACTTTAAAGGTAGTTGGGTGGACCATTTGCCACTTATTGAGTTTGCCTATAACAATAGTTGCCACGCGATTATCACAATGGCACCTTATGAAGCTTTGTATGGAAGGAAATGTAGATCACTAATTGGATGGTTTGAAGTGGGTGAATCCACCTTACTTGGGCTAGATATAGTACAACAAGCCATAGAAAAAGTTAAAGTAATACAATAGCGACTAGAAACAGCCCAAAGTCATCATAAATCATATTCAGATACTAGGAGAAGAGGACTAGAATTTTCAGTAGGCAATTGGGTATTCCTAAAAGTGTCTCCGATGAAAGGGGTTAAGAAATTTGGTAAGAAGGGAAAATTGTGTCCACGTTACATAGGGCCAGATCAGATTATTAAGAAGGTTGGGCAAGTTGTATATGAACTAGAGCTAACCCAAGAGCTTTCAATGGTTCATCCAGTTTTTCATGTCTCAATGCTTCGAAAATGCATAGGTGATCCATCCCGTATCACTCCTATTGAGGATGTACAGATTACAGAATATCTTACCAATGAAGAAGTGCCTATTGCTATTCTAGATCGTCAAGTTAAGAAGCTAAGGAACAAAGAAAAAGCTTTAGTTAAAGTACTTTGGAGGAACTAGCAAGCAGAAGAGATAACATGAAAAGCTGAGAATGCGATCAAATTGAAATATCCTCGCTTATTTGAAGCTAAACCGAAAGTCCAACATACAGAATTGGAACACTAATAGTATGTGGTATTGAATACTTAATATATTGTTAAAGTTTGTACAAATAGAGGTTTAAACTCGGCTAAGCTGTCTAATTGTGCTAACATTCAAGGATGAATGTTCCTAAGGGGGGGAAGATGTAACACCCCACGCCTTACAATACTAGTATCATAGAAATGAAGCAAGACATTGTTTGGTCAAATTAGCTCTAATTTTCAAAAGTGCTCGAATCTCGCATTAATGGGCTATATGTGCATCTAGCGCTTAAGAGGGTCAAGTGTATACATGTTTTGTGTCAAATTAAGGATATTACGGCCTTAAAATGAAGTTAGAGAATTGAGGTGCTTGTAGGACTTAGAAGATAGCAGGTGAGTCACCTACTTGCTTAGCTCAAAATTGCTAACTAAACGGAGATGAGACCTGGCGTCAAAATTATCCAAGTTCGATTATGAATAAAATATGTGTTAAGGGTGCAACTATGGGCCATTATTTAACATCACATATGGACTATATTTTCAGCCCAAGGATGATAGTTAGGCAGCCCAAGTCCAATCAAGTTGGTTCCCCAGGGCCAAATGAAAGGAGAAAGGAGATGCATCACCTACTTGATGAAACAAGGCTGAGAATTCCTTAATAAATCGGAATAAGTTCCACTTTAAAAAGGGCCAAAGCAGCTCCCACAAAGTCATTGTTCACTTGAACTTACAAACAAAAATAAAAAAATAATTTTGCTTTCAAAGTTCTCTCAACGTATCTTGACTTGCAAAGAAGCAAAGAAAGAACATCTAGGGTTATTATAGAAACTATATACCTAGAAGATAGTGGTAAGTAAGCTTACATATGTTTTTGGTATGGTTTTACTATGAAAAATAAGAAGTATATGTTAGTATGACTGTGCTGGAATTTTTGGACAGATTGTGTGCTAAGGAGTCTTGTGAACTTTTCTTGTTAATTAGGTGTTTTTTCTCTTATTTGTTGGCTTTAATATGAGATAATACTTATGTATTTGACAAAATTCGTATTTTCTATTGTGAATAAGGTCTGATTAACTATGCTTACAGTTTACAAAAGTGAGTCTCTATATGATATTGCAATTGTGTGTTCTGTTTTAACTTATGGACTATTGGAATGAATGCTATTGCTTCATGGCCTTTATGACTGATTGGTTACTGTTCTGAGACTTGTTCATGGCTTTTTATATGTGAGAATATTTCTGGGACAGTTTGGTTAAGGTTGGAATAGGTTTGGAGTTGTCGACATCGAAATATAGCGAAGGGAAGTAACGTTATTCTGCCCATTTATAGATTGAATAGAATGTTTATATGCTGTGTTTTGTGGGCTGTGTAGGGATGGTATGGCATTAGAACAGGTTGTACATGATGTGTATAAGTGAGTGTGCACTAGGGAGTACAAGTAGAGGCAAAATGGTTGAAAGAATACGCTATGGTTCGTAATTGTCCAATTGCTTCCCATATGTTGTTTTGTTATGTAATTACGCTACCGAAGGGTGTTTATTGGCTAATAATGCTAGTTTTATCAGCTACTATGTTGTAGGTACGTATTTGAAGGTTATTTCGAGATAGTAACGAGGTCATACAACGAGGTATGTAAGGTTACTTGATTTCGTATCACTTGGCATAAAATATATCTCTCTCCTTGGCACACAAAGGCATTCACCAACTACGACAAAATTATTAACCATGTCTCCACTTTTGTACATGTTCATATGATTCCATACATAGTACCTTCAAACCTTCCTAGATATTTTGACAACAATTTACATGAGTTCCTGCTACAAAATAAAGTTCACAAGTTTTTCCCATTCATATGCATTTTATTATTTACGTAACGTACGCTTTTCACAGTCATGTTATCCTGTGTGATTATCAACATGTCACATGTTACATATACAGTCTTACAACTCGAATATTATGGCCAAACAAAGAATCATCTCAAAAGTAATTGAAAGATATAGTATACAGTTTGATGGGTGGAGCTCGAGGGGGTTCAATTATGAACCTAGCATAGGGATTATCCCAATACAATTTGATGGGTGGAGCCCAAGGGGGTTCAATTATGAACCTAGCATAGGGATGATTCCCGATATAGTTTACCACTAATCAGTTGGTCATATGATTACAGCTGTGCACAAAATTTTACTGTATAGATTTTACAGTAAAGGTAAAGTGATATAAAGAACGTAAAGTACATCATCCCAGAGTATAACTAAGGGTGGTCCTTGATCTTCCACAGATGCATGGTTTCATTTGAGTTATTACGTTATATATAGTATATCCTACATTACATACTCAGTATATTATCCCGTACTGACGTCCCTTATGGGGGACCTGCATTTCATGCTACAGGTATAGGAGCTAGTAGATCTCCCCAGTAGGAGTACAGGATATTCAGCTACTGTCATCAAGCTCCAGGTTGCTTCGGGGCTTTGTACATGTCTAGGGATTATATGTTTTATTGCATATTTTGTTGACGCAGGGCCTATCCCGACCCTTATCAGATGCTTTTCTTTATTTAGAGGCTTAATAGAGTATGTACAACACTGTGAAGTCATCTCTCATACTTTAGATAGCGTGGCAATCACATGCATTTCCTTTTTGGCTTTTTATCACTGTTTATTTGTGTAAAGACATGTCAAACATAGGAACCCCTTATAATATGTACAGTATGCATATAGTTATAGGTTGGTTCTCCCGAGCCTTATTGGCAATGGGTGTCGGTCTACCCTATGGGACTTTGGGGGGTGACAGTAAGGCTACTTCATTTTTTATTATTTGGCATTGAACATAGATCTATCCTTGGCACATAAAGGCACTTACCAACTCTGACATAAAAAATAACCATTTCTCCACTCTTTCACGTATTTATATGCTCCCATATATAGTCATATTCAAATATGCACGCATAGTTGGGTACCAATATACATTGATTCTTATTGGGAAATAAAGTTTATGAGTTGTTTCATATCCGAAGCATTTCATTATTTGTGTAACCTATCTTTTCATTGTGGTATTTTTTTGTATAGTTCTTTACAGGTCACATGCTGTCTGTACGGTCCTGTAACTCCTGTATCATGACTACCAAAAGAATCATCTCAAAAGTAATTGAAATACAAAGTAAAGTTAGTTGCTTATTGATGGGTGGTAGCCCTAGGGGAGGAAGAATTACCTAGTATGGGCCTATCCCATTATAAGGAGGTATCCCAAGGTGAAAGGAAAGCCTAGCATGGGTCGATTTCGATATAGATTTATCACTGATCAATTGGTCATTTGTTTTACATATTCTACACAAATTATATAGTAAAGAAATGTAAAGTAATAAAAAGTAATAAAGTACATGACTCCATAGTGTTACCAAAGGTGGTCTCTTATCCTTACACTAGTACATGATTTCATTTGAGCTCTTACTTTATATATAGTATTTCCTGCCACGTCTACAAAGCCATGTCTATGTAGCGTGGTATTAGAGCGGGTCATCCTAGGAAGTCTACAAAGCCATGTCTATGTAGAGTCTTCTTTATCGTTGTGTTTTGCACAACATTTATAAGATGTAGGCTACGTGGTATTTAGGAGTTTTTACTTTCTTTTAATTCTTTAGATGGTGCCATAGAGCTAAATGTAATAGGTGGATTGTGCCTAAACTCTAAAATATTTTCTACAACAAGTTTGCAAGAAACCAGGAAAAACAAAGGCAAAGGTAAGGAAATAGAAGTAGTAGTTGGTATACCTAGTTGGATAAGACAATGAAATGAGGCTCAGATAAGTCTCCACCATAGACATCTCTAACTCATCTAGCTCCTGATAAACCAAGAAGTAGTGAAATTCCCCCAGAACCATCTACTGATGCCACCATGTAGGTTCTGAGAAATGCAGTCCAACTATTGACTCATATAATTGTTGGCTATGGTCAAATATAGGAAGGTCCAGTTATATGTGCAGGTGGTGAGAATAGGTCAGCTAGCACAAAGATATATGACTACCTTAATTTGGACCCTTCATCCTTTACTGGGTCAGATCCTAATAAATATCTACAAGACTTTGTTGATAAGATTCAACACACTTTAGATGTTATGCATATGAGAGGTACAAAAGTTGTTGAGTTAGCGCTATATAGGTTAAATGGTGTGGCTATATTGTAGCATGAAGCTTGGAAGCAATTTAAGGATATAGATGTACCTCCAACTACTTGGATGGAGTTCATAGAGGCATTTCTGAACCATTACCTGCCATTAGAAATTTAAGAGGCCCATACAGATCAGGTCTTGAATCTCCACTAAGAGAATATGAGCGTGAGGCAGCAGAACATTCAATTTAATTTCCTAGCCAGGTATGCTCCTAATGTAGTTGCTACTATGGCAAATAGTGTTCATCAAGCTCTAGTGTCAGATGGGCAACTAGCTCTAGTATAGTCAAGAATCATACTAATGTTCTGGGGAGTTAGCATAATTTAGAAGTTTCACTCGATGTGGTCATAGGTACATTATCCATTTTACACATAATGTATGTCGATTAATTGACCCTGGTTCTACACTATCATACATCACTTTACTAGATGTTGGTATACTTAAGAGAACACCCAAATTATTGAACAAATCATTTGAAGTGTCTACACCGATCGGTGAATCTATTATGGCTAGAAGGGTTTGTTGTGATTGTGTTGTATTGTGATCGTGACACATTTGGTGACCTTATTGAGCTAGAAATGGTAGAATTTGATGTTATAATAGGTATGGATTAGTTAGATTCTTGCTATTCCACAGTGAATTGCCAAACTAAGAAAGTGTACTTCCACTTTCCAAATGAGCCAGTTTTGGAATAGGAAGGCAATGTTGGGGCACCAAAAGGGAGGTTTATTTCTTATTTTAAGGCAAGAAAGGTGATATCTAAGGGATATATATATCATTTTGTTAGAGTGAGGGATATTGAAGCAGAACAGTAACTCTTCAATCAGTTCCAATAGTGAATGAATTTGTTCATGTATTTCCTGAAGGCCTCCCAAGCTTACCTCTATTTTGAGAAATAGATTTTGGTATCAACTTACATCTTAGCACACAACCTATTTCCATCCTTCCATATAGAGTGGTCCCAGTAGAATTGTGTGGATCAAAATAGCGGTAAAAAAACTTACTGGAGAAGGGTTTTATAAGACCTAGTGTGTCTCCATGGGGTGCACCAATTTATTTGTATGTAAAAAGGAAGGAACCTTGAGAATGTGTATTGACTATCTATAATTGAATAGGGTCATAATTAAGAACAAATATCTCCTCCCCAAGATTGAGGATTTATTTGATCAATTACAAGGTATCAAATTCTTTTCAAAAATTGATTTGAGATCAGGTTATCATCAAATGAGGGTGAAGGAGAAAGATATACCTATGATAGCTTTCAGAACAAGCTATGGGCAGTTTGAATTTCCTATTATGTCATTTGGACTAATGAATGCACTAGTATTTTTTATGGATTAGATGATCAGGATATTTAAGTCATTCATAGATGTGTTTGTGATAGTATTTATAGATGATATTTTGGTATATTCAAGGTCAGAAGAGAACCACATAAATAACTTACGATAGGTGTTACAAGTTCTTCATGATCAACAGTTGTATGCCATTTTTTCTAAATATGAATTTTGGTTAAAATTAGTAGCATTCTTGGGTCATATTGTGTCCGCTAAGGGAATAAGGGTTGATTCACAAAATATAGAGACTATGAAAGATAGGTCAAGGCCAACAACACCCACTGAATGTCAAAGCTTCCAAGGATTGGCAAGTTATTATAGAAGGTTTGTTAAAGGTTTTTCTTCTATTTTAGCACCTCTAACAAAGTCGACACATAAGGCAACTGAGTCCAATAGAATGATGCATGTGAAATGAGCTTTGAATAGCTGGAGAATAAGCTAACTTCTGCACTTGTGCTAGTTCCAGAAGGCATTGAGGGGTATACAGTGTATTGTGATACTTTAAGGGTTCGCTTAGGGTGTGTACTGACATAGCATTATAGGGTAATTGCTTATACCACTAGACAACTATGACCACATGAGAAAAACTATCCAGCACATGATATTAAACTAGCAATGGTTGTATTTCCTTTGAAAATATAGCGCCACTATTTATATGGTGTTTACGTTAATATATATACTAATCACAAGCATTTATAGTACATCTTTATGTAGAGAGACGTAAATTTAAGAGAGCAGGATAGCTAGAACTAGTAAAGGATTATGACATTAATATACTATACTATTCGGGTAAAGCAAATATTGTAGACAATGCTCTGAGTTGTAAGGCAAAAATGAATATTAGTGACCAGACTATGGGCAATCAAGCAATGGCTAAGGATCTATGTGTACTAGCCAGTTTAGGAGTTTGCCTTCTTAAAACTCCAAAGGAAAGGGTTGTTGTGCTTAGTGTTGTAGAGTCTTCACTAATAATTGAGGTGAAAGAAAAATAGTTTTAGGATCCTATTATATGATGACTAAAAGAAAAGGTAAGTCAGGGTATGATAAAGGGCTTTAACCTTACACTAAATAGAGTACATTATTGTTAAAATAGATTATGTGTGCCTGATATTAATGGACTAAGAAGGAGAATAATGGAAGAATCCCATCATTCCAGATATTCCATCCATTTAGGATCAACTAAGATGTATCATGAATTGAAGGGAATGTTTTGGTGGGGAGGCATGAAAGAGGACCTTGCAAAATTTGTGGTTCAATGTCCAAATTGCCAATAAGTTAAAGTAGAGCACCAAGAGCCAAGAGGTTTTATGCAGTGTATAGAGCTTCCAACACGGAAGTGGGATATGATCAATATGGATTTTATTACTGGGTTGCCTCGCTCATTTCAAAAGTTTGACTCCATATAGGTAATATTTGATAGCTCACAAAGTTGGCACACTTCTTGCCAGTTAAAAGTGATTATACAAAAGAAGAATATGCAAATTTATATCTCAAATAAATAGTTAGGTAGCATGGGGTCCTATTCTCCATTATATCTGATCGGGGAGCTCAATTCATTGCCATGTTTTGGAAGTCCTTCCAAAGGAGTTTAGGGATACAAGTGAGTTAGAGTACAACATTCCATACTAAGTTAGACGGTCAAGCAGAATGCACCATTTAAACACTTGAAGATATATTGGGAGCTTATGTATTGGACTTTAAAGGTAGTTGGATGGACGATTTGTCTCTTATTTAATTTGCCTATATTAACAGCTACCACTCAAGTATTGAGATGGCACCTTATGAAGCTTTGTATAGAAGGAAATGTAGGTCGCTAATTGAATGGTTTGAAGTGGACGAAAGTACCTTGCAAGGACCAAATCTAGTACAACAAGGCATGGAAGAAAGTTAGGGTAATACAACAATGGCTAGAAACATCCCAAAGTCATCACAAATCATATGCGGATGCTAGAAGGAGAGGACTGGAACTTTCAGTAGGGGATTGGGTATTTCTGAATGTGTCTCTAATGAAAGGGGTTATGAGATTTGTTTAGAAAGGAGAACAAAGCCCACGTTACATAGGGCCATATAAAATTAGTAAGAGTTTGGGGCAAGTTAGATATGAATTAGAGCTACCCCAAGAGCTTTTAATGGTTTATCCTATTTTTCATGTCTCAATGCTTTGAAAATGCATAGGTAACCAATCCCACATCACTCCTATTGAAGATTTACAAGTTACAAAAGATCTCACTTATGAAGAGATATCGATTACCATTCTAGATCATCAAGTTAAGAAGCTAAGGAATAAAGAAATAGCTTCAGTAAAAGTACTTTTGAGGAACCAACAAACGTAAGAGATAACATGGGAGCCTGAGGAAGTGATGAGATCTAATAATCCTAACTTATTTGAAGCTAAAGAGGAAGTACAACATGCAGAATTGGGTCATTAATAGGTACATGTGTTTGAGTGTTTATGACGTGGTCAAAATTTTATTTGAGTAAAGGTTTGAATTTTGTTAAGCTATCCAGTATTCTAACATTCGATGATGAATGTTCCTAAGGAGGGGAGGATGTAACACCCCATATCCTATGTACTAGTCCTATGCACAAGAAACATGATATGGCTTAATCAAATTAGAATCAAATTTTTAAAAGTGCTTGAATCTCAAATTAAAGGGTGATATGTACGTCTAACACTTAAGAGGGTCGAGTGTATATAAGTTTTAAGTCTAATTAAGCAGATCATGGCATTAAATGAAGTGAAAGAAGTGAGATACTAGCATAACTTAGGAAGCTAGAGGGTGAGTCACCTAATTACTTAGCTTAAATTTGTCAGCTAGACAGAGAAAGGCCTGACGCTTAATCTGTCCAAGTTCGATAATGAATAAAGTCTATATTAAGGGCATAACTTTATCTCATATTTTAGCATCATAAATGGACAATATTTATAGCCCAATTAATTCGCCAACCCACTTGATGATTTGGATCCAAAATAAGTTAAGGAAAAAGGGAAAAGTGGGCAGCCAAGGTCCATCAAGTTTAAATCCATTTAGGCCTAAGTGAAAGGGCCAAGCTACTACATCACAACCTTGATAAAATAAGGCTTAAAAGTAAAAATAAAGTTAGAAAAAATGATATTTTCAAAAGGGATTACATGTGGCACCTTTGAGTCATACTAAACTTGGAAAAAAATCAACGTTCATAAAGCTTTCTGTATACACTTTCTTAACTTCGCAAAGCAACAACAAAGAGACTTTTAGGCTTCTTAAACAAGATTTAAATGTTGAAGGTAAAGGTAAGTAGATACTTATATGTTTAGTATGGTTTTACATGAAAAACAAGAGGAATAGGCTGGTTAAACGTGTTCTGGAATTTTTGGACAGCATGTGTTTCAAAGACTGTTATACACTTTTCTTGTTTATTTGAAACATTTTCTCGTCTTGATTCGCTGTAATATGAAGTAATATTGTGGTATTAATAAGTTTTAGTTCTATAATTATGTTTCAAGGTCACTGCACTATTTGGTTCTACGTAAACAATCGAGTTTTAGTGTGTTATCTTAAATATGATATTAGTAGAAATTGTGGGCTGATTGATTGAGGACTATGGTATTACTTCCTCCACCTATTTTGAGAATAGTTTTTGGACTATTTTTATGCATAAATATGGTGGGAACAATTTGATTAAAATTGGAATAGGTTTGGAATTATTGACATCGAAATGTTGCAAAGGGACGTAATGTTATGTTGCCTTCTTGTATGTTATGTGTAAGTATTATGTGTTGTGCTTCATGGGCTGTTGTGAGACTATTATGGAACTAAAATAAGCTTTACACAATATGTATATGAGAATGTGTATTATAAAATACGATTAGAGGTGGAAATGTTGAAAGAATACGCTTGGGTTGATAATTGCAAACTTGCTATGTGTTATTTTTAATAAGATTGGACTGCCAAGATGTATCCATTTGCTACTAATACAATTTATATCATCCACTATATTGTAGATAAATATTTTAAGGAAAGAAAGGTTATTTTGAGGTAATAACGAGGTCGTACAACAAGGTATGCAAGGCTACTTGATTTTATATTAATTGGCCTGAAAATAGATCCCTTATTGGCTCATAAAATATACTTACCAACTCCAACATAACTAATAACCATGTCTCCATTCTTTCACGTGTTCATATGCTCTGATTTTTAGTCATCTTCAAATCTACATACATACTTGGGTACCAAGATATATAGATTATTGTGGCTGAATAAAGTTCATGAGTTGTTTCATCTCCTGCGCATTTCATTATTTGTGTAACCTATCTTTTCATTGTGATATTGTTTTGTATAGCTCTTTACATGGCATATGTTATCTCTATGGTCCTACAGCTCTAATATTATGACCGCCAAAAGAGTCACCTCACAAGTAATTGAAAGATAAAGTAAAGTAAGTTGCTTATTGATGAGTGGTAGCCCTAGGAGTGGAAGAATCATCTAGCATGGACTGATGTCATTACGGGAGGGGGGGTATCCCAGCGGTCAAAGAAAAGCCTAGCCTGGGTCAATCCCAATATTTATTAACCATTGATCAGTTGATCATTTATATTATATATTGTGTACAGATCATATAGTAAAGAAAGGTAAAGTAATAAAAATGACATAAAGTACATGATTCCACAATGTCACTAAAGGTTGTCTCTTATCCTTACACCAGTGCATGATTTCATTTGAGTTCTTAGTTCATATATAGAATATTTCCACCCTTATATATTTAGTACATTATCTCATATTGATATCCCTTATGGGGGACCTATATTTCATGCAATAGGTATAGTGCTAGTAGATCTCTCCAGTAAGAGTATAGGATATCCAGTTGTTGTTACTGAGCTCCACGTTGCTTAGGGGATTTGTGTGTGTCTAGAGCTTATATTTTTGTATTATATAGTTAGTCATGAGGCGGGGCCTATGCCAACCCTTATAAGATACTTTTTATTATCTAGAAGCTTTGTAGATAATGTAAAGTAAAGTATGGTCATGTCTCGTTCTTTAAACATTGTGGCTCCAACGACCTAGCCATATGCATTCCCTTTTGGCTTTGTAATTACTATCTATTTTCATGAAAGCATGTTGAATGTAGAAATCCCTTATAATATATATAGAAAGTACATTGGTATAGGTTGGTTCTCCCAAGCCTTATCATCAACAGGTGACAGTCCACCTTAATGGGACTTTGGGGCATGACTGTCACGACCCAAGTCTAGGGTTGTACATGACATGACTCAAGGGGAATCCGAAGGGACCCCAAGCAAGCCTCTTAGAACATCATTATTACACATCCTTAGTTGTGGAAGCAAAAAAGCAAGCATCAAGAGATAAAAGTGGGGAACACGAGGCTAATGGAAAATACTTCCATATCATAGACGTTAAGAATAATAAAGTCAAGGATCTTAGCATAGACACATAACATGTCCAACAATCATCTCTAATACATAGATAAGAGTGGGGGCTAAGACAAAGTAACCGGGGTCACCCTCATAGTAAAAATATATAATAAAGAAGAATGTCTCAACACATAATAGGAGCAACATAGACTAAGGTCCCTAAAATGGAATACACACTAACTAGCTTGAGTAGTGTCAAACTAGCCATGTGGAGGAAGAGGATAATCAACTTAGGCACTGGTTCCTATATGGTGACATGATGTAGACATAGAGTATGCATTAGTACATTTGAATGTACTAAGCATGTAGGATGCAATGCAATTGAGAATTAAGTATCATAATCAAAATGCATAACAATAGGTCATAGGCATACTATAAAAATATGACATGTATGATCAATGCATGAGTAAACCATGTTTAAGTAACTCATTTAGATAGAGAATATCATAGTGTAGAAAATACCAAGATAGATTTCCAAACTACAACCTTTTTGTAGGTTAGTGATGATGTCGCCATATCACTTAGGTGGATGAGTACCAACGCCCATCTAGGTTGGTAATAGTGTCGCCCTATCACCATAGTGGAGAAGTACATATCCTTCCCTAGGTTGATGAGTGAAAACCCCCATCTACATTAGTGATAATGACACCCCATCACTAGGTGGAGAAGTACAAACCCTTTGTTAGGTTGATGAGTACAAACCCCCATCTAGGTTATCCAGGTTCTTTCTCCCCCCTAATTGGACATTGTATAATGTTATACTCTATATAGAATTTATCATATACATAAGCTCATTTCTTGATCATATAGTCATCCATATCATATCTCATGCTTTGGACATTCAACTCCTCAAGAAACAACCTTCGAACATTTTATCAAACACTTACAGAGTGTGTCATGCTAGTATAAAATCATGAAATATAGAGATGAAATCATGCACGGAAATCCACTGTAAGACCATTAATCAATACCTTGCAACACCATCAAGTAATATACATCAAAATCCTTCCTCAAAAAGTATAATAGATCAAAGTTATATAGCTTAAAACATGGCAAAACAGTCACAACTTTCCATAGCTTTAACATAGTTGGGTTGTGAGTTATATAATAAGCAAGACCCATTTGTAAATCAAGTTTAAATCATGCAGTTTGAGTAAAAGGAGTCTTGGGTGTCATGATGAAAGAAAACCACATACCTTAACTTAGATATGAACTCTATGAAGATTGGAGATGGAGACTTGAAGCTTGAAGAAGAAACTTGAAAGAGAACTTTAGCTTGGGATAACGGTTTGGAACTTGAGTTTGGGGAGTGAAAATATGACTAAATATTTGAGTGAGTATTGGGAAATGTTTAGGATGATATAAGAGGTGAAATTTGGCTAAGTATTGGTAAAACACGATTGGGAACACTTTGGCCTAAGACTTAGAAGTTATGAATTGAACTAAAAAAATAAGCCACTTTTTACACGGTGGAGTGTCACGAGGGGTCGAGAATTCCTCTTTGGCATTCGCACCTTGAAAAATTATAATTGCTGATCTTTGGATCTTAAATCAGGGTTAGACCTCTTTTACCTAATTTTGACCACCTGAAAAAGAATATGAAGTTAAATTTTCGAAATAGTAAATGGATTTTGAGATATATGAAATTTGAAATTCTAGGCATTCTGAGCCACGATTTCAGGTACTTTTCGGGATTGTCTCATTGACACTTTAATTGCCTTAAAGAGTAAGTGATGACCTTTCCATGTTGCATCAACACACAACCAAAACCTATGTTTCAGGCATCATTATACACAACAAAACCACCCAATTACACAATATCAAAAAAGAACCCGAAGTAAGACGGACTTTCAATAGTTTAAAACTTTTCTGATATTCCTTTGACTATTGAAATTTCATCTTCTTTTGTGTCAACCTTGTCAAGGAAGAAGCATTGGAGGAAGTTCCCTCAAAAAACCTTCTATAACATCTGTCCAACTCCAAAAAAGCTTTTAATATCTTATGGCGACAATGGCTGGGCCAAGTCTTCATTGCCTCCATTTTCTTTGGATCAACTATCGTACCATCACCCGAAATAATGTGACCAAGAAAAGACACCTCTCTTAGCCAAAATTCACAGTTGCTAAACTTAGCAAAAAGTTTTTTATTTCTCAATGTTTGCAACATAATCCTCAAATCATCTTCATGGTCCTTCATATCGCACGAATGAACCAATATAACATCTATGAACACTACCACAAAATATATATAGATACTCTTTGCAGCTCTTGTTCATCAAATCCATAAAACTGGTAGGAGAGTTTGCTAGTCAGAATGACATAACCAAAAATTCAAGATGACCATAAAGAGTTCTAAATGTTGTCTTTGGAATGTCATCTTCCTTCAACCTCAATTAGTGATATTCAAACTAGAGATCAATTTTAGAGAAATAGATTGGACCTTAGAGCTGATCAAATAGGTCATCAATCCTAAGAAGTGGATACTTGTTTTTAATGGTTATTTTATTCTATTGTCGATGATCCACACACACCTGAAGTGAACCATCATTTTTCTTTACAAACAATATGGGTGCAGCCCATGGTGACACACTAGGACTTATGAACCCTTTATCAAGAAAGTCCTTTAGTTGTTATTTCAATTTTTTCAACTCCAACAGGTCAATGTTGTATGAAGGTATAGAAATAGGTTGAGTGTTGGGTAAGAGATCAATACAAAAATTAATTTTCATTACGGGAGAAATACTGGGTAAGTCATTGGGGAGGACATCAGGGAACACACTTACTATGGGGACAGAATCAAGAGCAGGAACATACGACTCAATATGTATGACTCAGACAACACACTATAAGCAACCTTTATAAATCATTTTCATTGTCTCCATATAAGGGACAAACCTCCCTTTGAACACAAAATCAATTCCCTCCTATTCAAGGATAGGCTTTTTGGGAATTTGGAATGTGACCTTATGGGTCCTATAATCAAAAAAAGCATAGGACTCATGCAACCAATCCATACCAAGAATAACATAAAGTCATTTCTTTTGATTTAGTTGAACTTGATATTGACCTTGTGGATATCTTTTTTTTTTTTACCCTTTTTGGCCATATTTGGACACTTAATGAATTTATGTCCTATCTTCCCACAATCGAAGCATGCATTGGTACCCTTCATGCACTTACCAACATAATTCCTCCCAAACTTGGGACACCTAAGAGGGATACCACCACCTTTCACAACATCAACTTGATATTTGTCGTTGGCCTATTTTTATTGTCAAGCCTTTGAGGAGAACCTTTTGAAGACCCTTGGCCCTATAAGAGTTGGCCACCACAGGATTTACCATAGGAGAATCCACCTTCATAACGAGCCCTATTAAACTACTTTGATCTCATCTTTTTAAGTTTCTCAATCTCCACTTATTTGAGAACTGTCATTAGTCTAGTGATATCAATCTCCTTAATAAGCATGGTAGTCTTACATTCCATCTTTACCAAATTGGACACACACAAAGTGTGCTTGTACTAAGGAGGGAGCAAATTTGGAATACTTAGTGAACATGAGGATATATTCGTCCACACTCATTCCACTTTACTTCAAGTTCATCAATTCCATCACCTTCGCTTCCCTTAGCTCAAGAGGGTAGAAATGATAAACCAACCAGCCCTGAACATCTCCTAATTAATATCACCTTCCCCAACTCTTAGTGCTTATTGATTGAATGAAACATTGAGCCACTTCCTTAAGTTGATAGGCATAAAATTCGGCCATCTCTTCGGAAGACACCCCTATGATCCACTACCTTATGAACAACATTAATACACTCCTGCGAATCCTCATCCACATTTAAACCATAAAGATTTGGGGGATTCATTCTAGTAAAATTACTTATCCTCGAAGCCGGAGTAGGAGTCGTTCGATAAACAACATCTTGAGCCAATATAGTGATTATAGCTCTAAACTAATCATTAGACACTTTATTCTCTTGAGGTACCTGGGGAGCTTTGTTTGCATTAGCATCATTTGTCCTTGGTAATGGACCATGTCGTTGAGCCATTTCTTAAAACACCAAGGGATAAATATTATGATACTGAAGCTTCAAAGATATAACATAGAATCCCAAAAGGGTAAAGTTTTCCTAAAATGTCTCATAAACTCCAATTCATGAGCTTTACACTATTAAACAAGACTCTACTTGATGCAACATGTTTGACTCTCTAAGATGCTTTCAAACCTTGTGGTCTGATATAACTATTGTCATGACCAGGACATAAGCTCTAGCCATCAAACAGCGAAAGTGACATCCAAATACATCCCATCCAAGCCTCACATTCATATCAAAGTATTCATAAGGGAAAATATGCATATAAGAGAATAAGCAAGCGAAAGTACATAAAATGTAATAATGTCGTAGTTCCCATAAGAGAGTATACATCAATCCATTAGCATCCAAATAATTCCTCTACATTATAGACCTGCCAGGGTCTAGAACATAACTTACTAGCATAGTTTCAGGATCTAAATCATAAGAAATAAAGTTATAAAGTCTCATCATACTAAATAAAGAACATCATACGGGTTGTTCCTGAAGCATGGGAACTCAGCAATAAGCTTTCAATCTCCAGACCCAAATCTAGAACGAAATGGAATAATCTCCTCATCATTCATCCCTATGTGGTTAGGTCATGTACGCAAAAAAGTATGATTAGCACATAAAATGATGCACTTATTATGTAGGTATGACATGCATAAAAGACATCATAATAGTTTGAATATACATAATAATAAGTAATAGAGTAAGGACACAGTATGCATGAGCATGCAATTTGAAATTCATGAGAAGAAGCATCATAAATCCACTTAAACCTTAGCGTACATATATGGGAATAAGACCAGAAATGACATTTATAAGAACATGCAGACTATTACATGGAATCCCATTAATTACTCTACATTGAGTTAATAGGAGTCTACTATGGAAAGGCAAATTCTATCATCACACTATAAGCTCTATTCAAATATAGTGAGAATTATCATTTGACCCCACCTTTTAAGTCTCTATCCTTGCACAGTGAGTGTCCATCAGTAAGCAAATTGGATCCAATATCACACCTTTAAGGCATAAAACTTAAACATTATTCCTATGGTGGCACATATTTATGGGACCATGGTATCTACTAAACCCATTTTCAATGCTAGTCATATCCCACGGAATACATAAATCATGCATATATATAACTTTCAAGCATAGGTCATAGATAATTTGAAATTATACCTTCATAGCTTTCAAAATAGTCATCATAGTCTTTCATGACATATCATGTCATAAGAATAGTCGATCTTTTTGCTTTCATCATAGTGTGGGTAGACATTACAACCTTAACATAATCATTAACATCAGATTTTTCACCACCCTGTTTATCATATCATTATCATAGATTTCATAACATCATCATGGATATAATATCACTATTTAAAATAGTTTTTTTATACTTGAGATCATAGGCATAGAAATACATAACTTTATCATAGCGGACTAGGGCTAAGTGTGAGATCATGGGCATTTAAGTCAAAACAATGCTATTTAGTAGAAGTTTTAGAGAAAACATGCAACTAAAATCAAATTTCATCCTTAAAAAGGGAACCCACATCAAATTATTAAGCCCTATCATGCATATTTTGAACTTACATACTTTTTGCTTTAAAATCATATGCACCATAAAATTATCATAATTCATGCATAATTAGTCATAATCATAATGTAGAAATTATATTCCATTCATTAGGAATTATAGCTTAAAAGACTATAAGAAATCAACATGAAATCTGATAAAAAGGAAGGTTTTGGATTGGGCATCATGGATGAAACTAATCAATTAATGAAGCCCTATATACCTCCAGCTGAATCATTATAGTTGAAGAAGAAAATCTGGAACACCTACGTAAAACCTTCAAGATTTAGCTTTAATGAAACTCTTGACTTAGAGCAAGAAATATTGTGAACCCTTGAGAGAAATTTTTAGCAAATAAAATCTTTGAATGTGTTGGGAATGAGACTTTATAGAGGTTAAGTTGGTTAACGTAGTTAGAGTAGTCAAACTAATTTATTTTACTACTTAAATGTATTGTAAAAGTTGAAAACACCCTTTATTTAAAATTGCCATAATTATCCATAGAACCACTTCTACAAATGTGGATCCACTTATGTCTCGTATCATGCCTTATAGGTCAGGGTGTCACAATATTGAGCTACTAGAATTGTATCTCCTAACTCAAAAACATGTACCACGGCTTGTAGATAAATTTATCAATTGTAGATCCTTTCGTAGTGTGACCCTAGACTTTGACAAATTTTGGTTCCTCAATGCCTCCACTTATAATGCCTAGTTATGGGTCGTGTGTCAACATAAGGTGTCTTCTGAAAATATGTAAGTCATGTTTCCAAATTTCTCCAATTCTCCAATTTCACTGGACATTTTCACAAGAACACCTACAGCTCGTAAATGCATTTGCAGGTCGTATAGTGGCTCATAAAAATGGTCTGTTGGCAAAACTCTTAACTTCCAATTTTCCAAACCTATAAACATGAGTGGTGTTATAGTCCATCTCTTGAGTCAGTTCCTATAGTCAATGAGTTTCTTAGTATGCTTCCCAAAGAGTGGCCTTGTGTAACTCCCGAAAGGTAGATTGATTTTGGCATAGATCTTTTGCATAACACCAAACCTATATCAATCCCTCCTTATAGAATTGAAGGATTAGACCTAGTAGGTCCCTTCGGATGCCCCAAGTTTATTTGAGATCAAGAAGGATGTATCACTCTTAATGTGCATAGATTATTACCAACTCAACAAACTTATCGTTAAGAATAAATATCCACTCCCTAGGATTGATGACTTATTTGATCAATTACAAGGGTCTAAGCACTTTTCAAAAATTTACTTGAGTTCTAGATATAACCAATTTGGTGAGGGAATGTTATATTCCAAAGATAATATTTCAGACAAGATATAGGTATTCTGAGTTTGTAGTGATGTCCTTTGGATTGACAAGAGCACCAGCAATATTTATGGACATTATGAACAGGGTGTTCAATCCCGACGTTAATATGTTCGTGGTAGTTTTCATTGATGAAATTTAATCTATTCATGGGATGAAGAATATCACAAAAAGCATTTGAGGGTGGTTTTACAAACTTTGAGGGTTGAGAAGTTTTTTGCCATATTTGATAAATGAGTGTTTTTGGTTTAAAGATGTTGCATTTCTTGGACATGTTATGTAGATTGAAGGTAAAAAGGTTCACCCCAAAGGGATTTAAGCAATAAGAAATTTGCCAAGCCCATTCACTCCCATGGATATTATGAGTTTCATAGGCCTAGTCGGTTATTATAGAAGATTTGTTTAAGGATTCTTCTCCATTTCATCTCCATTGACTAAGTTAACTCAAAAGAAAGTGAAGTTGGCATGGGTGAATAAGTGTAAGAAAAGCTTTGAAACTTTGAAATATAGGTTGACTTTGGTTCCGATCTTGACTTTTTTAGAGGATACTGATGGGTCTGTAGTTTATTGTGATACCTCAAGAATTAGTTTGGATTTTGAGTTGATGTAAAATTATAGAGTAATTGCTTATGCTTCAAGGCAACTAAAGGTGCTTAAGAAGAATTATCCAACACATGATCTTGAACTAGCGATTGTAGTGTTTGCATTAAAAATTTGGAGTCATTATTTATATAGGTCCATGTAAATGTGTTCATTCACCATAAAAGTCTCGAAAGTGTGTTTACATGAAGAGATCTCAATTTAAGACAAAAGAGATGGTTCAAACTCCTAATAGATTATTACAAGAGTGTGAAGTATCATATGGGTAAGGCTAATGTTGTATCCGATACACTTAGTAGAATGTCCATGGATAGTATGTCATACTTTGAAGGAGATGGAAGAGGGAGTTAGCAAAGGAAGTTCATAAATTGGCTAGATTAGGGGTAAAGTTGAGTGAGGCCGAGATTGGTGGTGTGATGGTATTGAATGTCTCTGAGTCATCATTCATTGAGGATATCAAGTCAAAGCAATATCTTGTCCTTCCTTGGTTGAACTAAAAGCATTGTTGAAGGAACGAAAGATAGACGTCTTCTCATAAGGGGAAAATAGGGTGCTTCATTACAAATGGAGATTATATTTGTTGAATGTTGATGGTTTGAGATATCGGAAGAGGCTCATAATTATTCCTACTTTATTCACCCCAGTTCCACTGATCTATTGAAACGACCCCAGAAAGTGCCCAAATATATGCCTCAGAAATGCCTGGAATTGTAATTTCTATGTATTTTAAAATTTGTGCGTGATATTGAAAATTCGACCTAATATTCTTGTTCATAGAGCAAAATTGAGTATGAAATGGGTCTAACACCAATATTAGAGAAACTGTATTGAAATTCAAAAATACATAATTTGTAAATTCCAGTGACGATCTGCACCCCTAGCGTGATGTGGCCAAGGCGTGGATCAGTGTTATTTTTGGCTTGTTATTTCTTATATGGTCCAAGGCCTTTGGTTCTTATGCCTAATCCTTCCCATGCTTGAAAACACCTATACTTAGCCATATTTCACCTTCATATCATTCAATACATTCCCCAATACTTACTCAAACACTTAGATAATATTTCATCTTAAAATTCAAGTGTCCAATTCTCTTCCGAATCTTAAGGATTTTACTCAAGCATTAAGTCTAAATTTCCAATCTTCATCAAGGATTCTCCAAAAATAAGGTATGCGGGTTTTAACCATTGGTCCTTTCACTTGTGGTGTCCAAGCTTTCTTTTTACCTAAATGCATTATTTAAAATTGATTTATTCATGGTTCTTACTTATTATTAATTTCACTACAAACTATGTTGGGGTTTTATGAAATTGTTATTGTTTTAACATGATTTGAGCTTTGAATCTAAGATCTATTATCAGATTTGATGAAAGGTTTTGATGTATATTGTTTAAAGGATTAAGAAGTATCTATTAATGCTTTTACACTGTATTTTCTATCATGATTCCACTATTGAATTACATCATTTTACACTAGCACTATACACCCGACAAATGTTTGAGAAAATGTCTGATTATGATTCCTTGAGGAATGGAAGGCCCAATGCGTGTTTTATGAATTAAATGGATATATTATGATGAAAGGAATGTATGATAGTATTTTTATAGTGTTGGAGATTGACCAAGCCTCACTCAGGAGGTTGTAAGCCCAGGTAAGCATATTGAGGAGTTTGTACCTCGATCGTTTTGCTCGTGAGGTGGTAGGCTTGTGCAACCATGTTGAGTGGTTTGTACCTTCATCGCCTCTCTCAGGAGGTAGTAGCATTGTACAACCATGTTGAGGGGTTTGTACCTCAGCAACTATGTTGAGGGGTTTATACATCATCAACCATGTTAAGGGGTTTGTACCTCATCAACCATATTGAGGGGTTTATACCTCACTCGCCTCTCCAAGTTTGTAGTAGGGCTTCAATATTCACTAATAATGGTCTTTCCTTACTCATCTATAATGTCCTATGTAAGGGTGATTTGCTTCAAACATCTTCTATGCGTGCCATATTGTTATATGCTAATCATTGCCTATGCTTATGTATTTCGATTATGTTGCTTATCTGTTGTTACATTGCATCCTACAAACTTAGTACATTCAAACATACTAACGCATACTCTATGCCAATATGATGCCACCATGTAGGAACTGGAGCACCACTTAAGCATCCTCCTCAACGTTGCTAGTAAGAATTCTCTCAAGCTAGTTGGTGAGTACCCCATTTTGGGGACATTGTCTATGATCTCATGCTCTGTACTAAGGCTATCTTTCTTTTATGTATGTATTGACTATGAGGGTTCACTCGGTTGCTTGTCTTGGCCTCGCTCTTATTTATGTAGTGAAGGTGTTGATGAACATTTTATGTATTGAGCCTTGACTCTTTTGATTCGATGCTTATGCTGTGAAAGTATCCCTTAGTCCTTTTCCCCTTATTTTTACTCTTATAATGTTATTTAACTGCATTCGCGACCATTGATATTTAATGATATGTTAAGAGGCTTGTTTGGTGCTCTTTCGAGTTCTCATTCACCATGTCACATCTAGGCCTTAGGCTTGGGGCGTAACAAACTTGGTATCAAAGGACTAGGTCATTAATGGTCCTCTGCATCCAACATACCACGTCGATAAGAGTCTTGTTTATGGTTGTGTTGTGCACGACAACTATGAGCAAGAGGCTATAAGGTATTTTTCCCTTCTTTATGTTGTAACTCATGCTATCAAGTTAAAGTAAGGTTCTCCCCCATAATGATTGTTCTTTGCTATGCTAGATCGTACCTAACACAAAAGGAAGGAGAGCTAGCACTATGAGGAATGACTTATGGTGAGCTCCGACATACTCTCACTATTTTAGCACATGTTGTGGCCAACCAAGGGTCCCAAGCCCCTCATGCTCATACACCATCATCTCAGCTAAAGGATTTTATGTGGATGAACCCACC
>JAOTQJ010026527.1:0-26201 GCA_025642045.1 Solanum sejunctum | reverse complement strand
GCCAACCAAGGGTCCCAAGCCCCTCATGCTCATACACCATCATCTCAGCTAAAGGATTTTATGTGGATGAACCCACCAGCATTCTATGGGTCTAAGGTAGATAAGGACCCTCAAGAGTTTATTGATGAGGTCTACAAGTTTGTTATCATTGGTGGTAGATCAGAGGAGAAAATATAGTTGGTAGACTACCAACTTAAAGGGATAGAACAAATATGGTTTAATCAATGGAAGGAGAAGAAACAAATCAATAATGTGGTACTTTAGGAGGAGTTCAGGGCATCTTTTCTTAATTCGTTCTTCCCTCTTGAGCTTAGGGTGTCCAAGATGGTGAGGTTTATAAATTTGAGACAAGGGTCTAAGAGTGTGAGGGAGTATGCCCTCAAGTTCAATCAACTCTCGAAACATGCACCCTACTTGGTTACCGACCTAAGGTTTATAAGAACAAGTTCGTGTTGGGTGTATTTGATTTAGTGAATTCATCTGCTATGTTGATTAGTGATATGGATTTGTATCATTTGATGACCATTGCTAAATAAATAGAGGAGGAAAAATTGAGGATAAGGAGGAGTAATGAGGCTAAGAGGGCCCATTGTGGGGCAAAAATCTAGGGTTGAAAGGGTGGTTGGTTCCATCAAGGTCAAGGTTCTTCTCATGCCTTTAATAAGAGAGTTGCCAATGACTTTCAAGGGCCTAAGGTATTGGAGGTGTGGTTCCTAATGGTGGGTGGTATTTTAAAATGTGGTAGGGGTCATAGTGGCCCGTGCTTGAGGGATGCTAACATTTGTTATAGTTGTTGGAAACTTGGGGATAAGGTTATGGATTGCCCTTGAAATTGTAACAAGGTATGAAATTTCATCCACAAGGTGCTGATGTGGTTTCTTTGGGGAGAAGTGGATGACAAGATGGTGCCCTAAGGCACAATCGGTTCTATGCACTCTAAGGGAGGTAAGGGGTTGAGGAGATTCTCGATATCTTCTCTGATATGTTTAACATCTTTGATTTTGTTGAGTATGGATTGATTGATCTGGGTTCCACTCTTTTTTTTGTTACCCCCTTTGTTTCCAAAAAGTTTCATGTTGAGTCTGAATTGTTGTGTGACTCTTATGAGGTGTCTACTCCTATTTGGTGCATCTATTGTTGCCAAAAAGTTTTTTACAAATTGTCCTATTTGTATTTTGCATAAGATTTGCCTTATGATCTTGTTAAGTTAGAAATAGTGGATTTTGATATCATACATGGGATGGATTGGTTGCATGCATACTATGCCTCTATTGATTGTAGAACTCGTAGGGTCTACTTCCAATTTACAAATGAACCCATTCTTGAATGGTAGAGTCATGATACAGTGGTCAAGGGTAGATTCATCTCTTGCATTAAAGCCCATATGTTGATCTCTAAAGGGTGTCTTTCTCATCTTGTGAGGGTTAAGAATGTTGAATCCAAGCTCCTTTCTATGGAGACGGTTCTGATAGTCAATGAGTTGCTTTAGGTCTTTCCATATGACCTTCCTAATATTCCACCTAATAGGGAAATCGATACCAATTCCTCCCGAAAGGGGAATAGAGTTTTGTATAGACCTCTTTCCTAATACTCAGTCCATTTATATTCTCCCTTACTGCATAGCCCCATCGGATTTAAAGGAGCTGAAGGAGAAATTGATGGATTTGTTGGAGAAATGTTTTATTAGACCTGGACAATCACCTTGGGGTACACAGGTGTTGTTTTTGAAGAAGAAGGATGGGTCCCTTAGAATGTGTATTAACTACTGGGAACATAATAGGGCCACCATAAAGAATAAGTATCGTCTTCTAAGGATTGATGATTTATTTGACCAATCACAAATGGCTAGTCACTTTTGTAAGAATAATCTTCGGTTTTGGTATCATCAAGTGAAGGTGAGAAATTATGATATTCATAAGATGTTTGACCTTCTAGACTAGGTATGGGCATTATGAGTTTGTTGTGATGTCTTTTGGGTTGACCAATGCGCTGGCCATCTTCATGGATCTTATGAATAGGGTATTCAAACCCTACCTTTACTCCTTTTTTATGGTGTTAATTCATTTTATTTTGATCTATTCATATAGTGAAGAAGAGCATATGGTCTACTTTAGGGTAGTGCTACAAAGATTGAGCGAAAAGAAGTTGTATGTCAAGTATGAAAAATGTGAATTTTAGTTAAGAGAGCTTCCATTCCTAGGTCATATGGTGTCAGGGAATGGTAATAAGGTGGATCCTAAAAAGAAAGATGTGATTAGAAACTTGCCTAGACTATTGACCATGTCGGTTATTAGGAGCATCCTGGGCTTAGCAGGTTAATATTAGAGGTTTATGAATGGATTCTCTTCTATTGCTTCTCCTATGACCAAGTTGACTCAAAAGAAAGCCAAATTTATGTGGTGAAATCTGTTTGAAAAGTGTTTCCAAACATTGGAGGATAAGTTTGTGTATTATGATGCTTCAAGAGTTGGTTTGGGTTGTGTTCTAATACAAAATGGTAAGGTGATAGCCTATGTTTCTAGATATCTCAAAGTGCATGAGAAGAATTATCCTACTTAAGATCTTGAACTAACAACCATGGTATTTGCACTAAAGATGTGGTATCACTATTTGCATGGGGTGGATGTTGATATGTTCACGAACCATAAGAGTTTCCAAAATGTTTTCACTCAAGAAGATCTCAACTTGAGACAATGAAGGTGGTTAGAACTTCTTAAAGACTTTGATATGAGTGTGCATTATCATCTCGGTAAGGCTAGTGTGGTGTAGGTGGTTGGACTAGCGTATGTATGCATAGCCTAACTCATGTTGATGATCATGGCAAAAGGGTGACTAGGGAAGTCCATCGATTGGCTAGATTGGGATTATGTTCGAAAAGGTAAATAGTGGTGTTGTTGTTGTTGATTGTTCTAAATCTTCATTGGTTAAGCAGGTGAAACCTTAGAAAGATCTTGACCCCACTTTATTAGAATTAATGGTATTGGTAAAAGATGGTAAGGTGGAGGTTTTCTCCCAAGGGGGAGATGGTACCCTCAGTCAACATGGTAAGTTGTTCGTCCCTTGTGTTGATGGCTTGAGGGAAAAGATTCTTCATAAGGCATATGATTTTTCCTATTCTATTCACCCTGGGTCTCCTAAGATGCACAGAGATTTGAGAGAGGTCTATTTGAGGGGAGATCTGAAGAGGGACATTGCCAAATTTATTCTCTGTTGTCATAGTTCTCAACAAGTTAATGCTGAGCACCCAAGGCCAGATGGCCTAGCACATGACATAGAGATTCTTACTTGGAAGTGAGTAGAGATTAATATGGATTTTTTGGTTGGGTTGCTGAAGACTAGAAAGGGTTTTGATTCCATTTGCGTTGTAATTGATAGGATGATGAAATTGGCTCACTTTCTACCAGTTAAGACCACATTTGGGCTGAAGATTATGCTAGGTTGTACATTCATAATTTAGTGAGATTATATGGGGTTCCTTTTTCTATCATACAGAATCATGGTGCTCAATTTACTTCATATTTTTGGAGGTCCTTTCAAAGTGGTCTTGGTACAAGAGTTAAACTTAATATAACCTTTCACCCTCAAATTGATAGCCAAGAATGTATTGTAGCTTGATGGAAGTTGTGTTGATCATCTTCAAATGATTGAGTTTGCATATAACAATAGTTATCATTCTAGTATTGGTATGGCTCCTTTTGATGCCCTCCATGGTAGGCGTTGTAGATTGCCGATTGGGTGGTTCGAAGTTGTAGAGGTGGTCTTATTTGGAACTGATCTGGTTTGGAGGATCTTGAGATTGTTAGGATGATTAAAGAAAGGTTTAAGCAAGCCCAAAGTCGCCAAAAGTCATATGCCAATGTGAGGAGAAGGAATCCTGAGTTCAAAGTTGGTGATTGGGTCTATTTGAAGGTGTCAACCATGAAGGTTGTGGTTTGTTTTGATAAGAAGGGTAAGTTAAGTCCAAGATATGTAGGTCCTTATAGGATAATGAGGGGGATTGGAAAGGTAGCTTTTGAGTTGGAATCACCTAGTGAGATGGATTTGGTTCATCTGGTCTTTCATGTATCTATATTGAGGAAATGTGTTGGAGAACCTAATGCTATTGTGCCTCTTGATGTTATGGGTGTTGTTGAATACAACTTGACTTATAAAGGGATTCTAGTTAAGATTTTGCATAGACAAGTGAAGAGGTTGAGGAACAAGGATGAGGCTTCTGTTAAGGTCTATTATGGAGGAATCAACAAGTTGAAAGTGCTACTTGGAAAGCCAAAGCAGACATGAAAAGTAATATCCTTACCTTTTACTCTACTCAAGCCTAAGGTATTAATCTAAGTCTCCCTTGTGATTTCAAGCCTTATGTTCAGCATTTATGTCATTGCATACATTTATGTTTAAATTGACAAGTCCATCATGATTTTACACTTATGTTGAGATTTTTAAAATGATGTTAAAGTGCATTGTTGCATCCTTATATGGGCTGAAATTGTCATGTTTACATCTCTAATATACCTTTATCTGACATTTGGGGAAGAATATTCCCAAGGGGGAGATATTGAAACGACCCCAAAAATACCTCAAAAATGCCTAAAATCGTAATTTCTATATATCTCAAAATTCATGCCAAATATCAAAAATTTGACTTCACATGTTTGTCAGGGGGAAAACCTGAGTGCAAGATAGGTCTAACCCTAATTTTAGAGCAATTGTATCAAAATTTAAAAATCCACAATCTGCAATTTCTAGTGATGATTTGTGCCCCTCTCCCCTAGCAGACGTAGCCAGGGCGTGGATCAATGTTACTTTGGCCTATTATTTCTTATCTGGTCAAAGGCCTTTGGGTATATAATGACCCAAGAAGTGCCCCAAAACGTGCCTCAGAATGCCCAAAATTTTGATTTTCATATATATTACAATCCATTTGTTATTTCGCAAAATCTAAATACATATTTGTGATCAGGGGGTCAAAGTTAGATGAAAAAGGGTCTAACCCCTATTCAAGAGCGAAAGATTAGCAATTATAAATTTTTAAGTAACGAATTCTAGTGAGGTTTACGAATTCCCTCCTCGATACACCAAGGGCATGCTTCAGTGTAATACCTTCTCCACCATCGCTCCGCGACACAGAGAGGTGTATTTTGCCTAGCACTGCTTTCCTGAGCGGCCCAAGATATTCTATGTATTGGGTCCAAATTTCCTTAACGTGTTTTTATCTATACTTAGACAAATTTCACCCTTATATCATCCTAAACATTTCCAATGCTCCCCAAAATACTTAGCCATATTTTCACTCCAAAATTCAAGGCTAAAAACCCTCATCCAAAACTAAGCATTTTCTTCAAGTTTCAAGACTCCATCTTTAACTTCACCGAGAACTTCTCCAAAGTTAAGGTATGTGGTGTTGAACCTTTCGGTCCTTCCACCATTGTGCCTAAGCCTTGTTGTTACCAATTTTGAATGATATAAAGTTGATTTTACATGCGGATCTTGTATATTGAGAAATTTACTGCATAGTGATTTTAGTTCATGAAAGGATGGTTATTTTAGTATGTTTTGAGCACTCAATCTCGGATCACATTTTTTATTTGAAGAGGGATTTCGATGTGAATGTCTTGGGAGTATTGCAAGGTGATGATTAATGGTTTTACTACAGATTTTCTTGCATGATTTCATCTCTACATTACATGGTCTTTTACCTCCATTACACACCCTCAAGGTGCTTGATAAAATGTTCGGCTAGGGTTTATTGAGTAAATGAAGGCCCAAAGCATGAGATATGATATGAATGATGTTATGATGATGAAATGAGCCTATGTATATGATTATTCCTATATGAGGCATTGTACTAGAGCATATCATAAATCCTATACAAAGTGTTGCATTAGACTATACCCGATCTGGAGGGACAAGAGCCCGGGTAACCATGTTAGGGGTTATACTCATGAACTATGCAAGAGGTTTATACTTTGTTACCATGTTGGTTAGGTGTGATTACCATTAATCATGTGAGGGGTTTAAACCACACAGCCACCAAGGGGTTTATAACTTGAACAACTAGCTTGGTCTCTTCTTCACATATGATATCCTATATGAGCATGAATTACTTAAGTATGTTTTACTTATACATTGATCATACATGCCACATTAATATACTATGCCTATTGTGTAATGTATTCATTTTGAGTGTGATGTCTATCGATTGTTGCATTGCATCCCACATACTTAGTACATTCAAGTGTACTAACACATACTCTTGCTTACATGATATCACCATGTAGGGATCAGTACTCAAGTTGATCCTCCTCCTCCACGTGGCTAGTCGGTGATATTCCAAGTTTATTGGTGAGTACTCCATGTTGGGGACTTTAGTCTATAATTACTGTTATCTACGTATTTAGACACTTTCTTATGTTTTATTTGACTATGAGGGTGAGCCTGGTTACTTTGCCTTGGCCGCCACTCCATCTAAGTATTTACAGGTGTTTGTTTGACAACTTATGTATCTATACTATGAGCTATGACTCCTTCACCTTTATTGTTGTTGTTTTGCAAGATATCCCTTAGCCTCTTCTGTCCTTAATCTCATTTTATATCTTTTTACATGCTTCTGTAACCAATTATGTCTAATAATTAGTTGAGAGGCTTGATTGGGGTTCCTTCGGGCTCCCTATTCACCGTATCATGCCTAGGCCTGAGTCTTGGGTCATGACAAATATGGTATCAAAGCGCTAGTGTGAAAGGTCCTCCAAATCCAACACACTGTCTCGATTAGAGTCCTATTCATGGCTGTGAAATGCACCACAGGGGCTATAAGGCATCTTAGGAAATATTTCCCTTCTTCGTCTTCTATGTCATTCTATAGAGTTGTAGTAAATTTATCCCACTAACTAATATTATTTTCTATGTTAAATCATGCCAAACAATAGAGGAAGATAGGCCCAAACTCCCGAGGAGCAACCTAACATTGGTGAGCTCCGAGATACTTTTACTATTCTTCCTAAGTGGTGGCCAATCAAGTCCAACAAGGGGCCCAAGCCTCTCATGCTTATACCCTGGGAGGTAGGGCAAGAGACTTTATGAGGATGAATCCTTAAGTTTTCTATGGCTCAAAGGTGGATGAAGACCCACAAGAGTTCATTGATGAGGTCTACAAAATCTTGAATATCATGGTTGTTGGACCAAATGAAAAGGCGGAGTTGGTCACATACCAACTCAAAGAGTTAGCCTAAATTTTTTATGAGCAATAGAAGGGTGACAATGGGGTTCATAATGTGGTGCTTTGGGAGGAGTTCAAATTGGCCTTCCTTAATCGATTTTTCCCTCTTGAGCTTAGGGATACAAAGTTGGTAAAGTTTATGAACTTGAAACAAGGTGCAATGAGCATGAGAGAGTATGCCCTCAAGTTTAATCAATTTTCAAAGTATGCTACTCACTTCGTGGTCGATCCTTGGTCAAGGATGAATAAGTTTGTTATGGGGTTCTTCGACTTGGTAAGTGAAAAATGTCGGTTGGCCATGCTAATTAGTGACATGGACTTATCTTAGTTTGCGACCTATGCCAATCAAAAGGAAGAGGTGAAATTGAGGAAGAGAAGGGTGCATAAGGTTAAGAGGGCCAGATTTGAGGTAAATTCCAAAAGTTTGCTAAATTTCTTCAAGGCCAAGGGCCTACTCATTCTAATAATAGGGGGCTTGCTAATGACTTCCCTAATCCTCATGGTGTTAGTGCTATGGCTCCTATTGATATGTGTCCTATATATGGGAAGGATCATTATGGCCTGTGTTTGAAGGGTTTTAATACATGCTATGAATGTGTGGGGATTGATAACAAGAAGGTAGATTGTCCAAGAAGCCATGGCAAGGTCTAGGGTACTAATGTAGTCCTATTAGGGAGAGGTGGTCCTTAAGGAGGTTCCCCAAGGCACAATCTATTTTATGCTCTATATGGGAGGTAAGGGGTTGGGGAGTTCCCCAATTTTGTTACCTGTATGTTGAAAATCTATGACTTTGATGTGTATTCTTTGATTAATCTGGGTGCCACTCTTTCCTTTGTTACTCCTCTTATTGTAAAAACTTACATATTACCCTTGAGTAGTTGTATAAGTCATATGAAGTGTCTACTCCTATTAGTGCTTATATTGTTTCTAGAAAAGTTTATAGGAGTTGTCCTATTTGCATTTTGCATAAGTTATTGCCTTGTGATCTTCTCGAACTAGACAAGGTAGATTTTGATGTCATACTTGGGATAGATTGGTTGCTTACCTACTATACATCTATTGATTGTGGAACCTGTATGATCAAGTTTCAATTTTCTACTGAATCTATCCTTGAGTGGGAAATTCAAGATATGGTGGTCAAGGATAAATTTATTTCATGCATTAAAGCCCATGAGTAGATTTCTAGGGGTTGTTTGTATCATCTTGTGAGGGTTAAAGATGTGGAGTCCAAAGTCCCTTCCATTGAGTTGGTCCACATTGTAAATTATTTCTTGATATCTTCCAAAATTACCTTCTTGATGTCCCTCCCAAAAGGGAGATAGACTTTGGCATAGATCTTCTTCCCGACACTCAACCTAACTCCATTCCCCCTTACTTTATGGCCCCGGTAGAGTTGAAAGAGTTAAAATAGCAATGGAAAGACTTGTTTGAAAAGGCATTTATTAGAACTTGTCAATCGCCTTGGGATACTCTGTGTTGTTTGTGAAAGAAAGGATGGGTCACTTCGAATATGCTTGATTACCGACAACTGGATATGGTCACTACAAAGAATAGATATCATATTTCGAGAATTGATGATCTATTTGACCAATTGCAAGGGGATAGCTTCTTCTCTAAGATTGATCATCGGTCCGGGAATCATCAAGTGAGAGTGAGAGAGTGTGATATTCGCAAGATGATCTTTCGGACTAGATACAAGCATTATTAGTTTGTTGTGATATCACTTGGGTTATCTAATGTAGCGGCCATGTTCATAGACCTAACGAATAGGGTCTTCAAACCTTACTTTGATTCCTTTGTTGTGGTCTTTATTGATGATATTTTGACCTACTTATATAGTAGAGAAGAGCATATGGGCCTTTTGAGGGTTGTGTTGCAAAGGTTGGGGGAGGACAGATTATATGCTAAATATGATAAGTGTGAATTTTGGTTGCAGAAGGTTGCATTCTTGGGTAATTTGGTGTCAGGGGATGCTATAAAAGTGGATCCAAAGAAGACCGATGTGATTAAAAATTGGCCTAGACCATTGACCCCATCGAATATTAGAAGTTTCTTAGGTTTTGCAGGTTACTATAGAAGATTGTGAATGAGTTCTCCTTTACTGGTTTCCTTATGATCAAATTTACTCAAAATAAAGTTAAGTTTAAGTGGACCAATGAATGTGAGAGGAGCTTCCAAATATTGAAAGATAGACTTTTGTCTGTTGTAATATTGTCACTGCTAGATGGCCTTGAGGGATTTGTTGTGTATTACGATAAATCAAAAGTTGGTTTGCGTTGTGCGCTAATGCAAAATGGTAAGGTCATGGCCTATTCCTTTAGGAAACTCAAAGTACATGAAAGGAATTACCCTACCCATGATATTGAATTAGCCGTTGCGGTGTTTGCATTACAGATTCAGCGTCATTATTTGTATGCGGTGCATGTTGATGTCTTAACCAATCTTAAGAGCCTTTAATATGTCTTCTCATAGAAAGATCTCAACTTGAGACAAAGAAGGTGGCTAGAACTTCTCAAAAATTATGACATTACCATGCATTATCATCCAAGTAAGGAAAATGTCATGGAGGACGCTTTGAGTCGGGTGTCTATGGATAGCCTATCTCTTGTGGATGGTGGTAATAGGAAGATGGATAGGGCTTTGGAAGAGGTGGGTGATGATGGTGTTGTGGTTATTGATGGGTCTAAGTCTTCCTTAGATGATTAGGTGACAACGAAATAAGATAATGACTTTTCCTTGCTTGAATTGAAGGCTTTGGTAAAAGAGGGCAAAACAGAGGTTTTCTCCCAAGGGGGAGATGGTTCCCTTAGGTACCAAGGTAGGTTGTCTGTGCCTTGTAATAATGGTTTGAGGGAGAGAATTCTTGATGAGGCCCATAATTCTTCTTGTTCCATTCACCCCGGTTCCACCAAATTGTATAGAGACTTGAGGGATGTTTGGTGGGGAGGCATGAAGAAGGACATTGATAAATTTGTTTTCGATTGCCATAGTTGTCAACCAGTCAAAGCCTAAACATCAATGGCTGGGTGTCCTAACCCATGACTTAGAGATTCCCACTAGGAAATGGGAGGTGATTAATATGGATTTCAAACACTTCAGGATATGCTTAGGGCTTGCATCTTGAATCTTAAAGGTAGTTGGGATGACTATCTTCGGTTGATTAAGTTTGCCTACAACAATAGCTATCACCCTAGCATCAGTATGACGTCTTTTGAGGAACTTTATAGGTGAAAGTGTAGATCACCAGGGGGTTGGTTTGAGGTTGGAGAGGTGGATCTATTAAGGCTGAATCTGGTTATAGATGCTTTTGAGAAGGTTAAAACTTTTAGGGCAAAGTTGTCAAAAATCTTATGCTGATGTCAGAAGTAAAGACCTAGAATTCCAAGTGCGTGATTGGGTGTACTTGAGGGTTTCTCGAATGAAAGGTGTGGCTCGATTGGGTAAAAATGGGAAGTTGAGTCCAAGGTATGTTGGTCCTTATGAGGTAATGGAGAGGCTCGACAAGCTAGCTTATGAGGATAAGTTGCCTAGAGAAATGAATTTGGCTCACTCAGTGTTCTATGTCTCTATGTTAAGAATATGTGTTAATGATCCTAACACCATTGCACCTCTTGACGTTGTGGATGTTGTTGAGGATAACATGAATTATGAGGAGGTTCTGGTTCTGATCTTGGATAGGGAAGTAAAGAAATTGAGGAACAAAGAGATGGTATCCGTTAAGGTTCTCTGAAGGAACCAACAAGTTGAAAGTGCTATATAGGAGGATAGAGTGGACATATAAAAGTGATATCCTAATCTTTCCACTCCAATAAAGCCTAAGGTACTAATCCTAAGTCCCACATGTGATCTCAAGTCTTACATTTCAGCCCCTATGTCATTCATAAGCATTCATGTTTAAGTTAGTAAACTTATGATGATTTTATACTTATGTTGAGAATTTGAAAATGATGTTTTACCTGTTAAGTTACACTCGTGTTGGGGCTAACTTGTTCATAATAAACTCTTGTCTTTTGTATCTCTTTTACATTCAGCGATGAATGTTCGCAAGGGAGAGATATTGTGACGACCCCAAAAAGTGCTCCAAAAAGTGCCTTGGAATGCTTGGAACTTTGATTTTTATATATCTTAAAATCCGTTTGTTCTTTCAAGAATCTGACTTCATATTAGTACTCAAGATGTCAAAAATAAGTGGAATAGTGTCTCTAACCCCAATTTAAGAGCAAAAGATTAGCAATTACAAATTATTAAGTGACGAATTCCAGTGAGGTTTATGAGTTCCCTCCACGCCGTGCCAAGGGCGCACTTTAGTATAATTCCTTCTGTGTGACCTCTCTGCAATGTGGAGAGGTGTATTTTGACAGGTAATGTTTTACTGAGTGGGCAAAAATATTCAAGTGTTAGGCCCAAAGCATGAGATACGAAATATCATGCAATTTAGAGATAAAATCATGTCCGGCTAGCGTTTCATGAGGAAATGAAGGCCCAAAGCATGAGATATGATATAAATGATGTTATGATGATGAAATGAACTTATGTATATGATTATTCATAAATGAAGTGTTGTACTAGAGAATATGATAAATCCTTTATAAAGTGTTGCATTAGACCATGCCATGCCTGATCTTGGGGGACAAGAGCTCGGGTAACCATGTTGGGGGCTTATACTCTTCAACCATGCGAGGGGTTTATGCTTGGTCATTGTGTTGGTAAGGTGTGATTATCATGAACCATGTGAGGGGTTTACACCACACAACCACCAAGGGGTTTATACCTTGAACAACTAGCTTGGTATTTTCTTCACATATGATATCTTATACGAGCATGAATTAATTTAGCATATTTTTCTTATACATTTATCATACATGCCATATTGTTATACTATGACTATTGTTTATTGCATACATTTTGAGTATGATGTATATTATTGTTGCATTGTACCCTATATACTTAGTATATTAACGCATACTCTTGCCTACATCATATCACCATGTAGCATCTTCCTCCTCTACGTGGCTAGTAGGTGTTATTCCAAGCTTGTTGGTGAGTCCTCCATTTTGGGTACATTAGCCTATGATTTATATTATCTATGCATTGAGACTCTTTCTTGTGTTGTATTTCTATTATAAGGGTGATCTCGGTTACTTTTTCTTGGACGCCGCTCTATCTATGTATTTAGAGGTGTTTATTGGGCAAGTTATGTATCTATGCTATGATCTATGACTCCTTGGCCCTTATTGATATTGTTTGCAAGCTATCCCTTAGGCCCTTTTTCCCCTTAATCTTATTTTATTTCTTTTTACATGCTTTTACAACTAATGATGTATAATGATCAGTTGAGAGGCTTGATTGGGGTTCATTTGGGTTCCCCATTCGCGATGTCACATCTAGTCCCTAGGCTTGGGTTATGACAAGGTCTTTGGCCTAAGCCTTTCCATGCATCAAAACACTTATATTTAGTCATATTTCACCTTCATATCATTCAATATATTCCCGAATACTCACTCAAACACTTACGCAATATTTCATCTCAAAATTGAAGAGTCCAAATCTCTTTCGGATTTTAAGGATTTCACTCAAGCTTTAAGTCTATATTTCCAATCTTCATCAAGGATTCTCCAAATCTAAGGTATGTAGGTTTCAACCATTGGGTCCTTTCACCTATGGTGCCCAAGTTTCCTTTTTACTTAAATTGCATGACTGAAAGTTGATTTACTCATGGGTATTACTTGTTATCAATTTCATTGTACACTATGTTGGTGTTTCATGAAATTGTGATTGTTTTAGCATGTCTTGAGCTATGAATCTAAGATCTATTGTGAGTTTTGATGAAGGGTTTTGATCTATATTGTTTTAGGTTGTTACTAAGTATCTATTGATAGTTTGACACTAAATTTTCTATCATGATTACACTCTTTAATTTTATGGTTCTACACTAGTACTATACATCCATCAAGTGTTGATAAAATGTTCAATTATTATTTCTTAAGAAATTGAAGGCCCAATGCATGTCTTATGAGTTGAATCACTATATGATGATGAAAGGAATGTATGTATGTTATATTATCTCTATAGTGTTGGGGATTGACCAAGCCTCACTTGGGAGGTTGTAGGACCAGGGAGCCATGTTGAGAGGTTTTTACCTCAATCGCCTCGCTTAGGAGGTGGTAGGCTCGTACAACCATGATGAGGGATTTATATCTCAATCTCCTAGCTCAGGAGGTAGTAGTCTCATGCAACCATGTTGAGGGATTAGTACCTTGATAACTATGTTGAGGAGTTTGTACCTCATCAACCATATTGAGGCATTAGTAACTCATTTACCTCTCCAAGGAGGTGGTAGGCCTTGGATATGCACTAATAATGATCTTTTCTTACACATGTATAATGTTCTATGTAAGCATGATCTACTTGAAACATCTTCCATGCATGCAATATTGCTATATGCTACTCATTGCCAATGCTTATGCATTTCAATTATGTTGCCTATCTCTTATCACAATGCATCTTGAATACGTAGTATATTCAAATTTACTAAAAAAAACTCTATTCCTACATAATTTCACCATGTAGGAACTGAAAACCCACTTGAACATCTTCCTCCACGTGGCTAGTATGAATGCTCTCAAGCTAGTTAGTGAGTTGCCCATTTCGGGAACAATGTCTTTGATCTCATGCTATGTACTAAGACTATCTTTCTTTTATGTATGTATTGACTATGAGGGTGAGCCCAATTTCTTGTCTTGGCCCCTGCTCTTATCTATGTAGTAAAGGTGTTGTTGAAAGTAACCCTTTAGAACTTTCTCCCTTATTTCTTCTCTTATTATGTTGTTTAACTGCTTCCGCAAACAATGATGTGTAATTATATATTAAGAGGCTTGTTTGGGGTCCTTTCTGGTTCCCTATTTGTTGTGTCACATCTAGTCCCTAGGCTTAGGGCTTGACAAATGTGTAGAGACTTATGGGAAGTATTTTGATGGAATGGAATAGAGAAAGACATTGCTAAATTTATGTCTGAGTGCTCTAATTGTCAACAAGTTAAAGTAGAAGACCAAAGACCGAGTGGTTTATTTCAAAATTTTAGATTCCTACTTAGAAGTGTGCAGAGATTAATATGGACTTTGTTGTTGGGTTGCTAAGACCAAAAGGCTTTTTGATTCTAGATGAGAGATAGTAGATCGAATGACTAAATCATCCTATTTCTTGCCGATTAAGATAACTATTAATGGAGAAGATTATGCCAAGTTGTATACTCAAGAGTTGGTGAGGTTTAATGGAATCCTATTGTCCTATTTTTTACTGTGTACTTTGTCGTTGGGTTTCTAAGACCAAAAGGCACTTTGATTCTATATGAGAGATAGTAGATCGAATGACTAAATCAACCTATTTCTTGCTCATTAAGTCAAATATTAATTGAAAAGATTCTGCCAAGTTGTATACTCGAGAGTTGGTGAGGTTTCATGGAATCCCATTGTGCTATTTATTTCTGTGGTACTTAATTTACCTCTCACTTTTGGAAGTTATTTTAAAGAGGTCTTAGTACTAAAGTGAAGTTAAGTACCATATGCCATCCTCAAATCAATGGGCAAGTTGAAAAAACATTTCAAACATTGGAAGATCTGTTGGGAGTGTTTGTTTTAGAATTTAAGAGAAGTTAGGATGATCACCTATATCTCATCGGGTTTGACTACAATGATAGATATCACTAAAGTATTATGAAAGCACCCTCAGGAACATATATGGAAACTGATATAGGTCACCAGTGGGATGGTTCGATGTAGGGAAAATTTCCTTGATTGGATCAAATTTTGTCATGGAGGTCATGTGAAAATTAAGGCTCATAAGTGAAGGACTAAAGATGACACAAAGTAGATAAAAGTCCTATACAGATGTGGGAATAAGGGACCTTGAGTTTAATGTGGATGAATGAGTTTTCTTTAAAGTGCCACCAATGAAGGGTGTGATTCAATTTGGTAAAAAAGCAAAGTTGATCCCTAAGTATGAAGGACCTTATAAGATTGTGAGTAGGGTCGGTAAGGTGACATATGAGTTAGTGTTTTCATTAGAGATGAACACAATTTGTAATGCCCTTATTACTAAATTATGTATTCACTTTAATATAGGATTCCCTTGAGGTAAACTTCAAAACTCATTGACTTAAATTTGTGTTGTTAGAGAAATAAATTTTTATGAATCATGAAAAAGGGAATTAAGGAGGGGCCTGCCTTAGTGTAATTTGGTTTACTTTATGAACTTGTATCTATTATTCAAGCCTTAATAATAGATGTTAAGGTGTGATTAAAAGATAGAGGAATGAAAAAAAAAAAGAAATTTGGGCAACCACATTTTGGGGAAGCCTTTTTAATTTACTTTTAATATAATATATATTTTCCAAGATTTAGAGAGACACCTTATAAATTTCCTTATAGATATATGTTTGATAAAACAACAAAAACAATCAGCCCCTTTGGGCAAAAATCAGGAAAGCCTAACCCTCTGATAAGTAGCTAAATTCTGTCTTAAAATAATGTAATGTTTAGTAATTACGGAATATCTCATAATACACAGCTGAGTTTATAATGTGTAAATATGTTTTGGAAATCGAATTCACACATATACAACTTTTATGTTTCTGTGAAATTGTGAATTACCTTGTATGGTACTTAAAAATTGATGAACCATAGTAAAAGTTCTAGCCAGTTTTTTTTTGTCTGAGAAGCCTTTTATGTACTACTTCAATGTCTGAAGAATATCTTGATGTGTGAGTAGTATTTCATGATGGTTATTAGTTTTTTACAACTCCAAGACATGTAACTACAACGCTTATGCTTATGTTGGATCCTAATTTGGTAGTTATGTATTTAAAACAGTGGATGCAATTTGGCAATTTTGTCCAGATTTTTGACATAGGAATCCCTGGTGTGTGCTGCAAGTTTTTTCATTATAAATTCTGGTAAAAAAGGTATTTTAAAGTAATTTTGATTGTTTGCAATCTATATTCATACACCTATAGTTTTTATGAGAGTTAGAAGCTTAGTTTTTTTTTCATTTACCAATTCAACATCTCATTGTGCTGAAGGTAGTCAAGTTGCACAGAAGGGTGTCATTTACACAACTGGGGCTCACTTTTGGTATCTATCTTGTTATTTTTTACCTGTCGCAAGTGCTAAATATTAAATGACCATTTAAATTGAGTATTAATTTTCTCACATTCTTGTACAGTATTAAGAAATTTGATTGAAGAAACTGATGTCGTATTGATCCATGACTTGAAGTAGATAGGGTCAATTGAGTGATAAAAGGTTCAAGCTCGTGTAAAAATGTTTTATTGTGATTTTGTTACCTGCTGGTAAATTTTCATATTATCTAGTTATCTTAGCTATGTGCTTGTAATTTTATCGGGTTGTGTTGATATATTTTTAGACATGCAAGGAATTCGCTTAATTCACCATCTTTATGGATTGCTTAATCATTTGACATCTTTATGGACTTTGTCCTACTTGTGGCTATGACTTTGTCACTATTGGCATGCCTCTTTTTGAATCAATTTCTATCTTGATTTTTAATATTTTATTTGTCCTAAGTATATAAGTGGTACATTTTAAGCACGAACAAGAATGCTGGTCTTAATACAATTATTGGTTCTCTTGAATATTAGGTTTTAGCGCTTTATGAGACAAGGCCTCGACCCTTCTTGATAGTTGATTATTTTTTGTGTGAAGACATGACATACATATTGGGCGATCTTATATGAATGCTTCTAGGAACTCTTAAAAATTAGACATTTCAATATCATACTTGGTACTATTGATCTATTAGTTCACTTGGTCTACTTATTTTATTGCATTTGTGTTACCTTCACTTAAGAAATGTGAACTGAGGAATCTAAAGGCTTCATCTTGTAGCTTTCACAGAACTAAGCTTCACGCTTAGTGATAATTATTTCTATCATAGGGAATATGCGAGATGGTACTTGATGATAACGATTGAAGATAAATTTTTAGAGCTATAAGATGATCAAATTTATATGTAGACATATATAATATAGTAGTTTTGCAACATGTACATTATTCTCCTATTACATATGTATGTGTAAATTTGGAAGGTTAGTTTAATTATGAAATCATGATTTGTAGATTAAAGTTTTGACTCATTTAGTTAAATTGGTGCCGGTGAGCTTATTTTTAAATTAAGTTACCAGTTATTTGGAGGTGAATGTATGACACAAGAATGAAATGACCCCAAAAAGTATTCGAAAATATGCCTCGGGAGTGCCCAGAATTGTAATGTCCGTATATCTCAAAATTCATGCATTATTTCAGAAATTCAAATTTATATTCTTGTTCAGGGGGCCAAATTAAGTGGTAAATGGGTCTAGCCTCGATTTTAGAGCAAAAGAATCACACTTTTAATTTTTTAAGTGTCAAATTCCAATGAGTAGTCCGCCATTCAGGGATGACGTGCCACTGTGTATTTGTTGTCTAGTTTTTTTAATCTCGGTCAAAGACTTTTGAATCTTGGGCCTAAGTCCTCACAAGCATGTTAAATACCTATACTTTTAGCCTTATTTCACCCTCATATCGTTGAAGACATTCTCAAGTGCTCTCTCAAACACATAGACAACATTTCATCTCCAAATTTCAAGTCCCAAAAATTATCCGGATCTTAAGGTTGTCATCCAACTTTCAAGTCTCTATCTCCAATCTTCTTCAAGGATTCTTGAAAGTCACTATATGTGGGTTTCTTTTATGGGTTCCTTTCACCCATGATTTTACTTTCGTTTATCAAAAAATTGCATGATTTAAAGTTGACTTAGTCATTTATCTTATCTATTATAAATTTCACTGCACACTACATTGGACTTTTATGAAAACATGATTGTTTTAGCATGTTTTGAGCTATAAATTTAACGTCTGTTGTATGATTTTATTATGGTTACTGATGTATATTGTTTTAGGGTGTTACCAAGTATCTATTAATGGTTTTAGATTTAATTTTCTAGCATGATTTTCACTCTTGAATTGCATGATTTTATACTAGCGTTACACACTAATCAAATGTTTAATAAAATGTCTGATTATGGATTCATGAGTTATTGGAGGTCTTAAGCGTGGCATATGAGTGGAATGACTTAATGATGATGAAAGGAATGTTCATATGAGTTGTGTTCATAAATAAGTACCTATGGTGTTGCAACTAGATTGTTAGGTTCCCATGTTTGTTGTGCTCTTGATAAAATGGAGAAGGTCTCCCCTTGTTGCTTAAATGTAAAGGTTTGATGAGCTATTTCTATGATTCCTATGGAAAAAGTCATGCCACAAGGTAGAAAGACTAATGGCTCCTACCAAAATGATTATATGATAAGGTATGGACATCCTACCGAAAAAGCCATGTCATAAGGTAGAATGACTAATGGTTCCTACCGAAAAGATCATATTGTAAGGTATGAACACCCTACCAAAAAGGTAATGCCATAAGTTAGAAAGACCAATGGCTTTCACCAACAAGATTCTACCATAAGGTGTGGATGTTCTATCGAAAAGTCCATGCCATAAAGTAGAATGAACCACCACTCCTACCTAAAAGATTATATCGTAAAGTAGAAGATATCTTATACTGCCTATCAAAATGACTATGTTGTGTGGTAGAGGTATCAGTAACATTATCCAAAAAGGTTATACTGTAAGATAAGTTGGTCCCTATTTCATAAAAATTGGTAAAACGGGGTTGAGCATGTATTCGATATTGAGCTTACATTCCTTGATCATGATTTACAAGCATGTTTTACCTCAATCATTAATCATGAATGTCATATTAATATTATACCTATCCTTGCTTATAATTATGCATTTCAAATATGAATGTCATACTTAATACATTCAAATGTACTAATGCATACTCTATGCCAACATAATATTACTATGTAAAAACCGGAACCATACTTGATCCTCCTCCTCCACAAGGCTAGTATGATATCTCCCAAGCTCTTTAGAGAGTACTCCATCTTGAGGATGATGTTTATGATCTCATACTTTATTTTAAGACTATCTTATTTTATGTATATGTTGACTATAAGGCTGAGCCTAGTAGCTTATCTTCACGCTACTCTTGTCTATGTAGTAGAAGTGTTGTTCGACATATCATCTGTAATATTATAGCTTTGACACACTCTTGAATTTTGTTATTTATTACATAAAAGATATCTTTAGCCTTGGTTATCCCTCTTTACAATCTCTTGTTATTATCTTATTACTTCTGCGACCAAGGTTGTGTAATAATATATTAAGAGGCTTGCTTGGGGTCCCTTTATGTTCCCCTTGCATCATGTCACATCTAGGCCCTATGCGTGGGTTTTTACAAACTTGGTATTAGAGAACTAGGTTGTTAGATCCTCAGATTCCAACATACCGCATTGATTAGAGTCTTATTTATGGTTGTGTTGTGTACCATAATTATGAGCAAGAGGCTATGAGACGTTTTACGAGATGTTTCCCTTCTTCATGATCTAAGTCATGCTATAGAGTTGAAGTATGTTTTCCCCCCTAATAATTGTTCTTTGCCATGCTAATTTATCATGCCTAACACAAGAGAAAGAAGAGTCTATGCTCTCGGCGGACAACTGGTTCATGGATAGCTTCGTGATGCTCTATTTGCTTGCACAAGTTGTGGCTAACCAAGCCAATCAAAGGACCCAAGCCCCTCCTGGTCCTCAACTGGGATCTAGAGTGAGAGATTTTATAAGGATGAAGCCATTGGAGTTCTATGGGTTAAAAGTGGTTGAGGGCCCACAAGAGTTTATTGATGATATTTATAAAGTATTAGCCATCATTGGTATAAATTTAAAAATAAGGTGGGGTTGGCTGCTTACCAACTCAAGTGGGTGGCACAAATATGATTTACTAAATAGAAGAAGGGAAGGGAAACAATAATGTGGTTTTGTAGAGGAGTTTAAGGTGGTTTTTCTTAATCGATTCTTCCTTCTTGAGCATAGGGAGGCCAAGATAGGAGATTATAAATTTGAAGCAATGGTAAATAAGTATTATGGAGTATTCCCTTAAGCTTAACCAACTCTCTAAGTATGCTTCTCACTTGGTTGCCGACCCTATGGATCAAATAAAATAAATTTGTGATGGGTGTTTCTGATTTGATAAGTGAAGAATATTGGTCTGCAATGTTGATTAGTGGCATGAAATTATCCCATTTGATGACTTATTATAAACATATGGAGTAGAATAAGTTAACGAAAAGATGGGGTAATAAGGCAAAGAGGGCTCGACTTGATGGTGGCTCCCAAGGTCGAGAGTCTGACGATGCTCCAAGCAAGAGGGTCACTAAGAATGGGGTGTCAAACCCAAGGACCTAATGAGATAATGGGAGTGACTCATCCTAGATTCCTAAAATATGGGAGGAAACATGGTGGTACATGTTACAGGAATAGGGGTACATACTTTGGGTGTGACGAAATGGGCCACGAAATACTGGATTGCATATATACTCAAAATAAGGGTAAAGATGGTTATGTTGATCAAGGGGATGCTCCAAGACATAATTAGTTCTATGCTCTTCAAAAGAGGCAAGAGGTAGATGAGGAACCTAATGTTTCTACGATATATTGAAGTTTCCTTGACTTAGGTATGTGCACATTGGTGGATCTGGGTGCCATTATTCCCTTCATTATTTTTTTTCTTATGGCCTTATTGTGTGTCTCCATAGTTTCTATGTGAATCTATTAGTTATTACCACTTTATTGAGTCTATTGTTGCTAGAATGTTCATAAGTATTGTTCTATGGTCATGTTGTGTCTAGGTCTTACCTTGTGATTTTGTTGGATTTGATGTGGTGAGTTTGAGATCATAGTTTGAGTGGATTGTTTGCATGCATGATGTGTCTTCTTTGATTATGGTCCCCATAGAGTTAGATTCCAAATCCCTAGTGGCCCCATCCTTGAGTGGGAGGTGGTCAAGAGGTAGCAAATAAGTAGGCCCAATTCTTGTCTAAAGGTACAATTGATCTATAAGAGTTGCATATATCATCTTCTGAGATTTAGGGATGCTAAACCTATGTTTTCTTGTTTATTGATTTCGTAGTGGTGGTAGATAAGGCCTTGAATGTCCATTCTGATATGTTGAATTTGGGGTATTGTCTTTTAGTTTGCTAGTGCACCGGCTATGTCTATAAGTCTCATGAATACGGTCTATAACCCCTACCTTATTATGTTGAGGTGGTCCTTGGTGTTGATATGTTAGTTTGTGTCTAGAAGTAAGGAAGAGCTTGTAAATCATTTGAGGGTGATGTTGTGAATTTTGATATATGTGAGGTGGCTTATGAATCTATCACACCCCACATTTTACATGTACTAATAATATGGGAATAAATCTTGATACGATTTGGTTAAAGTAGCGTCTATTCTTGAAAGTGCTTGATTCTCATGTTAATGGGTGATATGGGCATCTAATGCTTCTGAAGGCCTTATGTATATGCATTTTATGTTAAATTGAGGATATCATCAAGTAAGAGAATTATGGTGTTTGTATGAATTAATAATCTAATAGTTGATTCATTTACTTGCTTAGCCTAAATTGCTATCTACATAGAGATATGGTTCGACATCAAATTTGTCAAAGTCCGATTATTGCTAAAGGCTATGTTAAGAGTGCAATTTTATCTCATGATTTAGCATCATAAGTGGACCTTATTTTCAGTCCAAGAAGAGTGTAATAAGGGCCCAATTGTAGCACAAACCACTTGGCTATTTGCACCAAAATTGGCAGCCTAAGTTCATTAGAATTTGATGCCCATTTAGCCCAATTTTGGGGGAACCAGATGCTGATTATTTAGTCTTATTATAAGAGATATCATTTGGTCAAAATGACCAAATAATTTTGTCCAAATCAGCCCTTTAAAAAGGGGTATAAGCAGCAAAAACTTCACTCTCTAAACTTAGCAAAAAAATTTAGTTTTCCCATACTCTCTCTCTCTATGTTTTCTCTCAATGTTTCTTAACCTTGAGCAGCAGAAAATAGGATATTTTAGGGTTCTTAAAGAGGATATCAACCTTAAAGACAAAGGTAAATAACTATATTTGTGTATTTGGTATGATTTCTTCATGAAAATCAAGAAGTAGATGATAGTATGCCTTGCTGGAAAATTCTGGACAGCTTGTGTCCAGAAAATTGCTGCACTCTTTCCTTTTGTTTTAGTGATTTCTAAATGGTATGTGGTCTTTATTATGAAGAGAATTTGATTTTATTAACATAATTTGAGTTATAGACAATACCCTATGGTTGGTGGCCAGATTTTGGTTTCATTTAACATATGATTTTTATTATGCTATCTTAAGTGTGATGTTGGTTGGAAGTTGTGAGTTGTTGGATTTAAAGCTATTGGCTCATGTCCTTAATGTCTTATTGGATGATGTTATAAGATTGTATTATCACTTTTTGTATGTATAAATATTGTTGGAATAGTTTGGTTAGAGTTGGAAAAGGTTTGGAATTGTCGTCGTCCAAATGTAGCAAAGAGGGGAGTAATGTTATGCTGTCCATTTGTATGTTGTGTATACTTGTAGTATATTATTCCATGACTTACCCCTGATTTGGCACTATTTTTGAACTATATTAAGACTGGTTTTATGTGGTAAATCATTGGAAATAATTTTGATAAAGTTAAAACAGTTTTGGGATTGTTGACATCGAAGTATGGTGAAAGGTTATAACGTTATGTTCCTTGTTTGTATGTTGAGGAGAATTGTTGTGTGTGGTGTTTTGTAGGCTGTTGTGGGACTAATAAGGGACTAAAAGTAAGATGTACATGACATGTACATAAGAGTGGTTGTTGGAAAATACATTTATAAGTGAAAAGATTGAAGAAATGTCTTTGCCTCATTAATTGAAAGCTTGTTGTCCGGGTGATCGTTTTTATGATATTGGACTGCCCAGAAGTGTTGTGTTGCTGGTAATACTAGTTTTACTGCCTACTATTGTAGATAAATATTTGAGTAAAAGGAAGCCACTCCAAGGTAGTAACAAGGTCATACAACGAGGTATGCAAGGTTACTTGATTTCGTATTATTTAGCATGAAACATAGATCCTTCGGTAAGTAAAGGCATTTATCTACTCCAACATGACAAGCAGCCGTGTATCCACTCTTTCACATGTTCATATGATCCTATGTGTAGTTTCCTTCAAATCTATATACATATATGGATACAAAGTACATGATTTATTGTTGCTAAACAAAGTTCATAAGTTGTTTCATTTCATACACATTTCGTTGCTTATGTAACATACTCTCTTCAATGCCATGTTGTCTTGAATATTTATTTTCATATTATATATTGCATAAACAACCCAAAAGCTCCAATATTATGACCAATAAAAGAATCATCTCAAACATAATTGAAAGATAAAGTATACAGTTTTTGATAGGTGGTAGCCCGAGGGGTGGAGATAGCAAATAGCCAGGGATGATACTATCAATGGGGGGGTAGCCTGAGGAGTTGAGTATAACCTAGGTTGGAATAAACCTGATAAAGTTTACCACTGGTCAGTTGGTCATTTATAGTTTATGATGTGCACAGACTATAAAGTAAAGGTAAAGCAATATAAAGAACATAAAGTGTACGATCCCAAAGTATATCCAAAGGTGGTCACTTATTCCATATTAGTGCATAGTTTCATTTGAAGTTGTTTCTTCATTTACAGTATTTCATACCTTACATACTTAGTACATTATCTCGTATTGATGTCCGTGACGGGGTCCTGTATTTCATGCTACAGTTGTAGGTGCTAGTAAATCTCCCCAATAGAGTCCAGTATATTCAGCTGTTGCTAGCAAGCTCCAGGTTGCTCCGGAGCTTTGTGTGTGTCTAAAGTTTATATGTTTGTATTGTATATCTAATCGATCCGGGGCCTATCCGAACCCTTATTTGGTAATTTCTATTATCTAGAAGCTTTGTAGACTATATAATTTAAAGTGTGGTCATATCTCATACTTCAGACGTTGTGGCCCCAACGACCTAGTCATATGCATTTCCTTTTGGCAGTATCACTATTTACCTGCATAAAGGCATGTTAAATTATAGTAATTCTTTCATAAAATATATAGAAAGTGCATAAGTACAGGTTGGTTCTCCCGAGACTGATCAGCAACGGGTGTCGGTATTCCTGAATTGACTTGAGGCATGATAGAAGTAGTATCAAAGCAGGTCATCCTAGGGAGTCTACAAAACTGTGTTAATGTAGAGTCTTATGTATAGATGTGTTGTGCACCACATTTATAAGCAGGAGGCTACATGGCATTTAGGAGTTGTTACTTTCCTTTCATTCTTTAGATCATTCCATAGAGCTAAGTGTAATAGGTGGATTGTGTCTAACTCCTAATTTATTTTGTACAACAAGCAAGTATGCCAAAAACAAGGAAGAACATAAGTAAAGGAAAGGCAGTGCTAGTGGAGGGTGGTTCACCCAATCATGTGAGACAATGAAATGAGGCTCAAGATGAGTCTCTGTGACGGACATCTTTAACTTCTTCAGCTCCTGATGAACCCAGAAATAGTCAAATTCTCCGAGAACCACCTATTGATGCTACAATGCAGGACTTAATAAATGTAGTTCAACTACTTACTCACATAGTTGCTGGATAAAGTCAAAAATAGGAAGGTCCAATTGTGGGTACAGGTGGTGCAAATAGGGCAATTGGCGTGAGGATATGGGACTTCCTTAATTTGCAACCTCCAGCCTTCATTGGGTTTGATCTGAATAAAGATCCCCAAGACATTATTGATCAGATTCGACGCACTTTATATGTCATACATGTGAGTGGTACAGAAGCTGTTAAGTTAGCGACATATAGGTTGAAGGGTATGGCGATATTGTGGTGTGAAACATGGAAGCAATCCAAAGATATAGATGCTCCTCCAACCACTTGGAAAGAAGAGTTCAAAGAGGTCTTTCTTGACCATTATTTGCCATTAGAGATCCGAGAGGCCTGTGCAGATCAGTTCTTGAATCTCTACCAGGGGAATATGAGCGTGAGAGAGTATAGTTTGCAATTTAATTCTCTATACATGTATGCTCCTAACGTAGTTGCCACTGTGGTAGACAGAGTTCATCGATATGTAGATAGATTAGATACGTATCTGGTCAGAGATTGTACCATGGTTGCACTGAATAAAAATATGGATATAGCGAGAATGCAATCTTTTGCCAGATATTAGAGGATCAAAGGCAAAGGAGAAGGACACAGGAGTTAGAAAGGGCACAGTCCAAGAGTAACAGATCTTCAGGGCAGTTTACACTATCCTAAAGTGAGTTTATGCCTCGGTTTTCTAATAGACCACCTAGGCCATCATTCTCCTATTCTGCATCTAGTGCTCCACCACAATTTCAAGGGTCTAGAAGTAATCAGTTTGGTCAATGAGGTGAGGGACGAGGTTCACGAAAAATAAGAGGATTAGCAGGCTAGTTAATGACTCCTAGGCATCCCTATAAGCAGTGTAGGAGAAGTCATCCAGGTATATGTCATTTTAGATAGATGTTTGTTATTGGTGTGGTGTGCCATGGCATATGGTGAGATATTGCCCGAGAAGACATATGGGTGGTATGGAACAAGATATTGGGTTAGTTATTGCATCATCACCATCAGTTCCTCCAACAGGTAGGGGTTATCAAGCACCTATAGGTCATGGTAGAGGTGTTAGAGGGGCAGTTAGCTCTAGCGGAGTCCAGAATTGCACGTATGCACTGGGGAGTCGATAGAATTTGGAAGCTTCACCTGATATGGTCATAGGTACATTGTCCATATTTTCACAAAATGTGTATGCCTTAATTGACCTTGGTTCTATACTCTTATACATCACCCCACTAGTTGCTAGGAAGCTTAAGAGAACACCTAAATTATTGAATAAACCAATTGGTGAATATATTATGGCTAGAAGGGTTTATTATGGCTATGTCATAACTGTTTGTGATCGTGGCATATTTGCAGATC
>JAOTQJ010026496.1:0-14459 GCA_025642045.1 Solanum sejunctum | reverse complement strand
ACACTATATAAATAGTGATGCCATATCTTTAATGAAAATACCATAGCGGGTAGCTCAAGATCATGGGTAAGGTAGTTTCTTTCCTGCACTTTGAGTTGCCTAGAAGCATAGACTATGGCCTTACCATTTTGCATTACAACAGAACCCAAACCAACTCTAGAATCATCACAATGAATAACAAACCCTCTAGCCCTTCCGGTAGTGATGATATGCCAACATCATCAACATGAGCTAGACTACCCATGGACACCTTACTCAAAGCATATGCCACCACATTAGCCTTACTGGGATGATAATGCACATTATATCATAGTCTTTTAGAAGTTCTAGCCACCTTCTTTGTCTCAAGTTGAGATCATTTTGAGTGAAGAAATATCGGAGACTCTTATGATCGGTGAAAACATCAGCATGTACACTATATAAATAGTGATGCCATATCTTTAATGAAAATACCATAGCGGGTAGCTCAAGATCATGGGTAAGGTAGTTCTTTTCCTGCACTTTGAGTTGCCTAGAAGCATAGACTATGGCCATACCATTTTGCATTAGAACACAACCCAAACCAACTCTAGAAGCATCCCAATGCAAAACAAACCCTCTAGCCCTTCCGGTAGTGACGATATAGGAGCAGACATAAGCTTATCTTTCAATATTTGGAAGCTCTTTTCAGACTCATCAGTACACACAATCATAGCTCTCTTTTGAGTCAATTTTGTCATGGAAGAAGCAATAGAAAAGAACCCATTCACAAATCTCCGGTAGTAACCAGCTAGGCCCAAGAAGCTCCTAATATCCAATGGGGTCAATGGTCTAGGCCAATTTCTAAACACATCCATCTTTTTAGGATCCACCTTAATACCATCCCCCGACACCACATGACCTAGAAAGACAACTTCTTTCAACGAAAATTTAGACTTCTCATATTTAGCATACAATTTCTCTTCCCTCAATCTTTGCAACACTATCCTCAAATGACGCATATTCTCCTCCTCACTATGTGAATAGATTAAAATATCATTAATGAATATAACAATAAATGAATCAATATATGGTATAAATACCCTATTCATTAAGTCCATGAAGATGGCCATTTCATTGGTCAACCCAAAAATCATCATAACAAACTCATAATTCCCATAGTGCCTTGAAAGTGCCCAAAGTGCCCAAAGTCTTAGGAATATCACACTCCCTCACTTTCACTTTCAAGGCACGTTTCGAAGGCCATCTTAGGAATATCACACTCCCTCACTTTCACTTGATGATACCCGAACCAAAGATCAGTCTTAGAGAAGTGGCTAGCCCCTTGCTATTGGTCAAAGAAATCATCAATCCTTGGAGGAGGATACCTATTCTTGATGGTGACCCTATTAAGTTGCCTATAGTCAATACACATTCTAATAGAACTATTCTTCTTCTTCACAAACAATACCAGTGCATTCCAAGGTGAAATGACCCAAAAAAAGTGCTCGAAAACGTGCCTTGAAAGTGCCCAAAGTCTTTTTTTTCATATATCTAAAAAATTTCATTTGTTATTTTTAAAATACAACTTTATTTTCTTGTTTAGGGGATCAAATTGAGTGGGAAATGGGTCTAACCCAAATTTCGGAGCAACCGTGTCAAAATTCAAAAATCACAAAATACACTATTTAGGAGGGTTTACTTTGAAGGGGCATATCTCTTAGCATACAAAGAATTGGGTACCCCATGACCTACCAACTGAAATCTCTTTGAATTAGATTTTCAATGCACTTCGTTTTACCTCATCCCGAGTTCGAATGAAAAATCTATGCCCATTTTCGTAAAACTCACCCATGCAAAAAATGAATTTCCAGTGATCAGTCCGTTTTGGTCTTATTTGCTCTTGACTTCAGTCCAAGACTTTTAAGTCTTGGGCCTAAGGGTTCCTATACTTGAAAATACATACACTTTGTCTTATCACCCTCATATCATCCTAAACATTGGCTAAAACTCACTCAAACATTTAGACTCATATTTCACCCTAAATTCAAGTCCCAAACTCAAGACCAATCTTAAGGATTTCTTCAAGGATTTCAGTCAAGCTTCAAGTCTCCATTAAGGTATTCTTCAAGAACCTCTTCAAAGCTAAGGTATGTGGTGTTGAACCATTTGGGTCCTTCCACCCATGGAGGCTAAATCCTCTTTTACTTAATATTGCATGATTTAAAGTTGATATTACATGTGGGTCTTGTATATTGAGAAATTTACTGCACAGTGATTTTAGTTCATGGAAGTATGATTGTTTTAGCATATTTTGAGCTTCAAATCTTGGTTCTTATGTTAGAATTGATGAGGGGCTTTGATGTGAATGTCTTATTGATGTTGCGCTGTGTTGATTAAAGGTTTTACCACTGATTTTCTTGCATGATTTCATCTCTAAATTGCATGGTCTTATACCCTCATTGTACACCCTCCAAGTATTTGATAAAATTTTTAATTATGATTTCTTGAGGAATTGAAGGTCCAAAATATGAGATATGATATGAATGATGATATAATGATGAAATGAGTTTATGTACATGATAAATTCTATATAAAGTGTTGCATTAGACCATACTCAACAAAGGTGAATGTTTGTACTCATCAACTATGTGAGAGATTAGTACTTCACCACCTAGGATGATTGGGGTGTGACCATCATCAACCAAGTTGGGGGGTTGTACTCATCAATCATGTGAGGGATTAGTACTTCACCACCTAGGATGATTGGGGTGTGATCATCATCAATCGAGTTTGGGGTTTGTACTCATCAACCATGTGAGGAGTTTATACTTCACCACCTAAGATGATTGGGGTGTGACAAACATCAACCATGTGAGGGGTTTATAGCTCACCACCTAGGATGATTGAGGTGTGACCATAATTAACCAACCAAGGTTGGAAAGCTAGCTTGGTATCTTCTTTACATATGATGTCTTATATGAGCATGATTTACTTTAGCATGTCTTACTTATGCATTAATCATACATGTCATATTACTATATTATGCTTATTGCCTATCGTTATGCATTTTGAATTATGATACCTATCTATTTTTGCATTATATCCCATATATTTTGTACATTCAAACATATTAATGCATACTCTTGTCTATATGATATCACCATATAGGGACCAGAGCTTCTACTGAGTCTTCTTGTGGCTAGATAGATTGTTCAAGTTAGCCTTTGGTGAGTCCTCCATTCTGGGGATAAAGACTATTCTCTTACACTATGTACTAAAATTCTCTTTACATTATCATTTACTTATGACTATGATGGTGAGCCCAATTATATGGCTTGGCCCCCGCCATTATCTATGCAGTAGAGCTGTTGTTGGACAAGGCTAGTATTTATGCCATGAGTTGATGCTATTATCTCTTGACTCTATGTTATGACAAGTTATCCCTTAGTCCCATTTTTACTTGTTTTCATTCTTTAAATGTCATTTAATTATTCATTCAGGTTCCCTATTCCCTGTCACATCTAGGCCCTAGGCTTCGGTTATGACAAAGATGGTATTAGAGAACTTGGTTGGTAGATCCTTGGAGTCCAATACACTGCGTCGATTAGAGTCTTATTCATGGTTGTGTTGGCAATACAACTATAAGTAGGAGGCTATGAGATATTTTAGGAAATATTTCGCTTCTTCATGGTCTATGTCGTGCTTTAGAAGTGAGTTTTGTTACCCTCTAACAAATATTCTTTGCTCTTTTAGTTAATCATGCTGCTTTAAAGAGAAAGTTGAAGGAAGGTAAGTAGAAGGTTTTGATTTTGATGGATCTGAGTTTCACTATTTGTTCTCTCTTTTTTAGTTGATGGTGGGACTTATTGTGTGCCCCAAGTTGTGATGTGAACCTTTGGTACTTATCTCTTGGTTGGGTATTTGTTACTGAAAAGTTCATAAGTGTTAGTCTGAGTTTGTATTGCATTAGGTCTTGCTTTGTGGATTGTTGGAGTTGGCGTAGTGGATTTTGATGTCATACTAGGGATGGAATGGTTGTATGCATGTTGTGTCTTCATGGATAGTAGTACTCATAGAGTTAGATGCTGAATCCCTAATGAGGCCATTTTTAAGGGGGATGTTGTTAACAGATAGGAAGGGAGATAGATCCATTTCATATCTTAAGGTAAAATTAGTCTCTAAGGGGTTGCATTTATCATCTTATGAGATTAGAGGTGTTAAACCTAAGTTGTTTTGTTTATATTGTTGTTGTTGGTAGATGAGGTCTTAGATGCCCCTTTCTGATATCTTGAATTTGGGGTAATGTCTTTTGATTTGACCAATACGCCAATTATGCCTATAAGTCTCATGAGTAAGATCTTTAGTCCCTAGTCTAATAGGTTTATGGTGGTTTTGGTGATGATAATGTAGTTCATTCCCTAATGAGGTAGTGCATGTGAATCATTTGAGAGTAGTACTATAAGTTTAAGGAAGACAATTGGGTTCTAGTAGGTGAGATGGGAATTTTGTCTGTAAGAGGTTGCCTCCTAGGTTGTGTGGTGCCGAGTGAGGTATTAAGGGGACCTTAGAAAGACGAAGGTGATTAGAGATTAGCCTAGATCTTTGACTTCACTGGATATTAGGAGCCTCTTGGGTTTAGTGGGCTATTGTCGAAGGTTGTGAGTAGGGTGATTTGATAGGTCCAAGGGTTGCTATTTCTTGTGTTATTTCTTGGTGCTAGTAGGAATCATGTGTATGTGGATTGATCCTTGATCCCTTCCAATCCAGGAGACCCAAAATTTATTTTTAAGAAAACCTACATAGATTTTACTTATTTTAATTTGTAATTTGAATATTATGATTCCTAAAATTCTATTGATGTATGCATAGTGCTTATTTGATGATTTTAATGAGATTTAAACCATTATTGAGGATTTACCTTGGGTTATGGAGTTATAAGTATGCATGTTCCCTTTTTGAAATCATTTATGCATGAGAGATTACACTATAGATTTAAATTTGGAATTAATTACGTTTTCACTTCAACTTCATACTATAAATGTTGATTTTAAATAGAGTCTTAGTGACCCGTATCATTTTCTCATTGTTCATAGCATATGCGTTCATGTACACGAATTATTTTGAAAAGTTATGTTATGGGTAAGCCCAATTTCATTTTATGGTATGCTTTTGATAAAAGGTTGGTTATGACTATATTGTGATCACATATATATCTTTGATTTTGGCTCTTTAAGTATTTTGGGTGCTTGCACAATTTTGTATATGAATAGCTCATTCCTATGCATGAGTATTATGAATATGAAATTATGATTTTAGCATTTAAGCATAAGTATGAATTATTATGACTGGTGTTTAGATTTTAAGCCTAATTGTGCATTGAAATGATTTTGGAAAATGACTATTGCCTCTTTGAGAGTATGTACATGCATATTATAAGTATTTTTGTGGGGTGATGACTTGTGTTGAGGGTCTTGGGGTAGTTTGGGCTACTTGCATGACATGTTTCTAATAAGTGTAGAACCCGTAAGGTTGTAATATGATGGGTAAGGATGGTCGATCTATTTAGTCAACTACGATGGGTTATTCACTTCTCTAAGATTTCCCTTTGGTTTGGGTTTTGTCCCCAAGTGAGGATGAAGGTAGGTGATATCCCTAGGTGTATTTTAGGATTAGGAGTGAGCATTATTGGTATTGATGGAGTTGCTTGGTTGACTATGCACTGGTAATGATTGTGGGTTTCTTTAATAAGGTCTTAAAACCCTACTTTGTCATGTTTGTGGTGATTTCTAGTAACAAAGTATTGATTTATTTAGATCTTGTGAATCATTTGGGAGTAGTGTTGCAAGTCTTGGAGGATGAGAGATTGTTTGCTAAATGTGGTAAGTGTGCATTGTGGGTAGCAAGAAGGTGGTTAAAAGTCTTTAAGAATTATGATGTGAGTGTGTATTAGTTTTTTTGTAAGGCTAGTGTTGCGGTTAGTACTCTAGGTAGCCTAGCATGTATTGTTGATGGTAGCAAGGAGGAAACTAGTAAAGTCTATCAATAGGCTAGAGAGGGAGTTAGATTGAAGAAAGTTGAGAATGGTAGTATAGGGTTCTTGATGGTACCAAATCTTCTTAGGATAAGAGGACTAGATTGGGCAAGGCCTTGAGTCTATCTTATTAGAGTAGGAAATCTTAGGTGAGAAGATGATAGAGTGGAGGTTGTGTCCTAAGGGGGATATGATTTATGGTACCAAGTGGGTTAGGTGTATTTAAGATTGACAATTGAGTTTAAGATTGACAATTAAGTTGAAGAGTGTAGAGGGAGGTTGGTAAAGTTGCTTAAGTTTGGGGATTGCCTTTGGGTGTAGATATGGTTAATATGGTTTATCATGCTTCTAGGTAGATGTGATGTGTTGGTGACTTTAGTGTTATAGAACACGTTGAGGTTATGGGTGTTAAGGAGGTTAATTTGACTTAACAGAAGGTCTCGGTGGAGGTGTTGGATGGATGAGCGGAGAAGTGGATTAATAATGATGTAGTGTTCTTCAAGGCCCTTTGGGAAGAGTCATCTATTCGTATATGCATACTTTATGCCTACATGATGTCACCATGTAGGAACCGGTGCCCCACTTATTATCTTCCTCTACGCGGCTAGTACGACTTTTCTCAAGATCCTTCGTGAGTCCTCCATTTTGGGGATGATTTTATGATCTCATACTATGCTTTAAGACTATCTTCTTTTATGTATATTTTGACTATGAGAGTGAGCCCGATAGCTTGTCTTGAGCCCCACTCTTATCTATGTAGTAGAGGTATTGTTGGACATGTCGTGTATAATGTTATGAGCTTTGACTCTTTCTTGACTCTGGATGTTTATGATATGGAAGTTGTCCCCTAGCCCTGGTTATCCCTATTTCTACTCTTCGTTGCTATTTTGTTGCTTCCATGACCAAGGATGTGTAATGATGTGCTAAGAGGCTTGCTTGGGGTCCCTTTGGGTTTTCCTTGCGTTGTGTCACGTCTAGGCCCTAGGATTGTGTCGTGACAAACTTTATATAAGAGCTCTAGATTGTTAGATCCTTGGAGTCCAACACACCATGTCGATTAGAGTCTTGTTCACGGTTGTGTTGTGCACCACAACTATGAGCTAGAGGCTATGAGGAGTTTAGGAAATGTTTCTTTTTTTTTCTCTGTGTCATGCTATAGAAGTTGAGGTAAGGTTTTCCTCCCAACAATTGTCCTTTTCTACGTTAAATCATGCCTAACATGGGAGGGAGAAGTGATCTCACACCCGAGGGGCAATTGGATAATAGAGAGCTTTGGGATGCTGTTACTTTGCTTGCACAGGTTATGGCTAACCAAGCCAACCAAGGGGCCCAAGCCTCTCATGTTCCTATACTAGAATCTCTGGTGAGAGACTTCATAAGGATGAATCTCCTGGAATTCCATGGGTCAAATCTAAGTGAGGACCCTCAAGAGTTTATTGATGAGGTCTACAAGATTTTGGCTGTTATAGGTGTGAGGTCAGAAGATAAGGCGGATTTGGCAGCCTACCAACTCAAAGGGTAGCACAAATATAGTACAATCAGTGGAAGAAGGATAAGGGAGTCAATAATGTTGTTCTATGGAAAGAGTTCAAGGCAACATTTCGTAATCGGTTCTTCCCTCTTGAGCTTAGGGAAGCCAAATTAGTGGAATTTATGAATTTGAACAAGGGTCTATGAGTGTGAGGAAGTATGCCCTCATGTTCAACTAACTATCAAAATATGCTCACACTAGGTGGCCGACTCAAGGTCTAAGATGAATAAATTTGTGATGGGTGTTTCCAACTTGGTGAGTGAGGAGTGTCAGTCCGCCAAGTTGATAAGTGACATGGGCTTTTCCCATTTGATAACCTATGCCGAGCAAATGTAGGAGGAAAAGTTGAGGAAGAAGAGGAGTCATGAGGCCAAGAGGGCCCGTTTCGAGGGAAAGTTCCAAAGCCTAAGGGGTGGCCAGTTCCACCAAGGCTATTTGCCAATGACTTCCTAAGGCCCAATGTGTTGGTGTTGTTCCTAATAATATGTGTCCAAGGTGGGTAAGGGACATAAGGGACCATGCTTGAGAGACACTAATGCATGCTAATGTTGTGGGGAAGTGGGTCACAAAAAGGTTGATTGCCCTCGTGATAGCAACAAGGTAAGGATGTTCGTCCTCAAGGCAAGGGTGTCAATATGGTTCCTTTGGGTAGAGGTGGCTGACAAGATGGTGTCAATGTGGTTCCTTTGGGTAGAGGTGGCTGACAAGATGGTGCCCCAATGCACAATCACTTTTATGCTTTGCATGGAAGGCAAGGGGTTGATGAGGTGCCCAACGTTATTACCGATATGTTGAAAATCTTTGATTTTGATGTGTATGCATTGATTGATTTCGGTGCCACTCTTTCTTTTGTTACCTAGTTTGTTGCCAAAAATTTTCATGTTGAGCCCGAATTGTTGTGTGAGCTATATGAGGTGTCTATTTCTATTGGTGCATCTATTATTGCTAGAAGGGTCTATAGAAATTGTCCCATTTGCATTTTACATAAAATATTACCTTGTGCTCTTGTTGAGTTGAATATGGGTGATTGTGATATCATTCTTGGGATGGATTAGTTGCATGCATACTATGCCTCTATTGATTGTACAACCCATAGGGTCAAATTCCAATTCCCAAATGAACCTATCCTAAAGTTGGAGAGTCAAGATGTGATGGTCAAGGGTAGGTTCATCTCTTGCATTAAAGCCCATGAGTTGATCTCTAAGGGGTGTCACCTTGTGAGGGTTAGGGATGTGGAGTCCAAAGTCCTTCCCATAGTGTCAGTTCCAGTTGTAAATGCATTTCTTGATGTCTTTCCAAATGACCTCGCCGTTGTTCCCCCGAAAGGAAAATAAATTTTGGTATAGACCTCTTCCTCTATACTCAACCTATTTTTATTCCCCCTGATTGTGTGGCCCCAACGGAGTTACAGGAGTTGAAGGAACAATTGAGGAACTTGTTGGATAAGGGTTTTATTAGGGCTAGCCAATCAACTTGTGTCACGACTCAAGCATAGGCCCAGACATAACTAGAGAATGGAGAACCCAAAGGAAACCCAAACAAGCCTCATAGCATATCATTCCACATCCTTGTTCGCTGAACAATTAAATGACATTTGAAGAATGGAAATAAGGGAAAACAGGACTAAGGTAGAACTTGTCATAACATAGAGTCAAGAGATAATAGAATCAACTCATGGCATAAATACATAGCTTTGTCCAACAACACATCTAGTACATAGATAATGTTGAGGGCCAAAACATACAATTGGGCTAACCCTCATAGTCATAAGTAAATGATAAAGTAAAGAGAATCTTAATACATAGTGTGAGAAAATAGTCCTTGTCTCCGGAATGAAGGAATTACCAAAATCTAACTTGAACAATCCATCTAGCCACAACTTAGTAGGAGCTCTGGTCCCTACATGGTGATATCATGTAGGCAAGAGTATGCATTAGTACGTTTAAATGTACAAAGTATGTGGCATGCAATACAACAATAGATAAACATCATAATCCAAAATGCATAACGATAGGCAATAGGTATAATATAGCACTATGACATGTATAATCAATGTATAAGTAAAACATACTTAAGTAAATCATGCTCATATAAGATATCCTATCTAAAGAAGAGACCAAGCTAGCTTTCTAACCTTGGTTGGTTGTATGATGGTCACACCCCAATCATCCTAGGTGGTGAGGTATAGACCCCTCACATGGTTGATATTTGTCACACCCCAATCATCTTAGATGGTGAAGTATAAACCCCTCACATGGTTGATGAGTACAAACCCCCAACTCGGTTGATGATAGTCATACCTTAATCATCCTAGGTGGTGAAGTACTAACCCCTCTCATGGTTGTGAGTACAAACCCCCAACTCAATTGATGATGGTCACACCCCAATCATCCTAGGTGGTGAAGTACTAACTCTTCACATAGTTGATGAGTATAAACCCTCACCTCGGTTGAGTATGGTCTAATGCAACACTTTATATAGAATTTATTATGTACATAAGCTTATTTCATCATTATATCATCATTTACATCATATCTCATGCTTTGGACCTTCAATTCCTCAAGAAATTATAATTGGACATTTTATCAAACACTTGGCAAGTGTACAATGGGGGTATAAGACCATGTAGTTTAGAGATGAAATCATGTAGGAAAATCAATTGTAAAACTTTTAATCAATGCATTGCAACACCCCAAGATAGTCACATTATAAACCCTCATCAATTCTAACATAAGATCCAAGATTTGAAGAACAACAGTTGGAAACGGCTGCTAATACCCCATAGGCTGAGGAGCCAAGCTAAAACAACCATACTTTCATCAACTAAAATCACTGTGTAGTAAATTTCTCAATATATAAGACACACATGTAATATCAACTTTTAATCATGCAATATTAAGTAAAAGAGGGTTTAGGCACCATGGGTAGAAAGGACCAATGGTTCTACACCACATAACTTAGCTTTGGATAGGTTCTTGAAGAAGACTTTAATGGAGACTTGAAGTTTGAGTGAAATCCTTAAGATTGGTCTTGAGTTTGAGACCTGAATTTAGGGTGAAATATAAGTCTAAATGTTTGACTGAGTTTTGGGGAATGTTTAGGATGATATAAGGGTGAAATAAGGCTAAGTATATGTGTTTTCAAGTGTGGGAACCCTTAGGACCAAGAATTAAAAGTCTTGGACTAAAGTCAAGAGAAAATAAGACCAAAACGGATTGTTCACTGGAAATTGCATTTTTTGCACGAATGAAGTCTTATGAAAATGGGCATAAATCCTTTATTTGAACTCGAAATAAGGTGCAATAAAGTGTATTAAAAATCTAATTCAAAGGGTTTTTAGTTGGTAGGTCATGGGAAACTAAGTTCTTTGTGTACTGAGAGATATGCTCCTTCAAAGTGGACCCTCCTAAATAGCGCATTTTACGATTTTAGGATTATGATATGGTTGCTCTAAAATTCAGGTTAGGATGTACCTTTGAATGTATTAAGTATGTAGGATGCAATGCAACAAGAGATAAGAACATAATTAAAATGCATAGGCATAGACAATGAGTAGCATATAATAATATGGTATGAATGTGAGATGTTATATAGTAAATCATGCTTATATAGAAAATAATACATGTGCAAGAAGAAATCACTACCATATTGGTGGATTGACACATCCTACTACCCTTGGTGATTGAGGTACCAACCCCATCAATTGGTTGGTAGATCATCGAACCCTTCCACCATTGGTGACCGAGGTAGAAACCGCTGACATGGTTGGTGGATCATTACACGCTACCACCCTTGGTGACCGAGGTACAATTCGTTCAACATGGTTATCAAGGTACAAACCCCTTGATATGGTTATTAAGGTACAAACCCCTCCACATGGTTACCCGGTGCGCAACCCCCGGTTAGGGCATGGTCACATTCCAACACTATATAGAAGAAAACTATATATATACGTTCATCTCATCATCATATAGTCATTAAACTCATAAGACATGCATTGAACCTTCAAATCCTCGAGAAATCATAATCTAGACATTTTATCAAACACTTGGTGGGTGTGTAGTGCTAGTATAAAACTATGCAATTCAAAAGTGAAATCGTGCTAGTAAGTTCAATATAAAATAATCAATAGATACTTGGTAACATCCTCAAGCGATATACATCAACACCCTTCATCAATCTCACAAAAGATCATAGTTTCATAGATTTACACATGCTAAAACAACTATAATTTCATGAAAACCCAACATAGTGTGCAGTAAAATTCATAATAGACAAAACCCATGAGTAAATCAACTTTAAATCATACAATTTTAGGTAAAAGAGAGCCTGGGTATCATGGGTGGAAAGAACCCATGAGAGAAACCCACATACCATGACTTTGGATAATCCTTGAAGAAGATTGAAAATGGTGACTTGAAGCTTGAATGAAAACCTTAAGATCCGGATGAATTTTTGAGACTTGAAATTGAAGATGAAATATTATCTAAGTGTTTAAGTGAGTGTTCAGGAATGTCTTGAATGATATGAGGGTGAAATCAGGCTAAGTATAGGCATTTTCACGCATGGGAACACTTAGGCTCAACACACAAAGGCATTGGACCGAGATAGAAAAATGGGGCAAAATTTGTACTAAGGCGCGCCCATAGCGCATCGCCCAATCGATGATCTACAACTTCTACCATAGTGAGCCTCAAAAGGAGTCATACCAACATAAGAATGATAGCAATTGTTATATGCAAACTCAATCAATGGAATATGATCATCCCAACTACCCCTTAAGCTCTAATACACAAGCCCTAAGCATGTCCTCAAGCGTTTGGATAGTTATTTCGGCTTGGCCATCCGTTCAAGGGTGAAAGGCCATACAAAGCTTTATATAGGTTCCTAGACCTCTTTAGAAGGACCTTTTGTGCACCACATTCCAATATAATGGACAAAAGAATCCTATGCAACCTCACCAAGTTATGAATGTACAACCTAGCATAATCTTCAGCCCCATATATAGTCTTAACCTTTAGAAAGTAGGCTGATTTTTTCATATTATCAACCACAATCCATATGGAATCAAAACCCTTTCTAGTCTTGGGAAACCCAACCATAAAATACATATTAATCTCTTCCTACTTCCAAGTATCAATCTTTATATCTTGGGTTAGGCCATCAGGCCTTTGATGTTCGGCTTTGACTTGTTGCCAACTATGGTAAGCAAAAACAAATTTGGAAATATCCCTCTACATGTCTCCCCACCAATACATCTCTATCAAACCCCTATAAATCTTAGTAGACTCGGGGTGAATAGAATGAGAAGAATCATGAGCCTCATCAATGATCTTTTCCTTCAAGCTATCAACATAAGACACACACAACCTACTTTGGTACCTAAGGGCACTATCTGCTACTTGGGCGAAAAAATCCACCTTACTATCTTTTACTAATGCCTTCAATTCCAACAAAGCGGGGTCAAGATCTTGCTTAGCTTTCACCTCCTCAACCAATTAAGATTTGAACCATCACTAACAACACCCCCATTATCAACTCCTTCCAACCTAACCACCAATCTACCCAACAGATTGACCTTTCTAGCTACCCTTTTGCCACCATCATCAACACAAGCTAGGCTACCTATGGACACCCTACTCAAAGCATCCACCATAACATTAGCCTTACCATGATGATAATACTTAAGAAGTTCTAACCACCTTCTTTGCATCAAATTAAGATCCTTTTGAGTGAAGATTATTATTGGTGAACACATCATGCACCCCATATAAATAATGATGCCATATCTTTAATGCAAATACCACAGTGGCTAGTTCAAGATCATGAGTAGGATAATTCTTTTCATGCATTTTGAGTTGTCTAGAAGCATAGGTTATGACCTTAACATTGTTCATTAGAACATAACCCAAAGTAACTCTAGTAGCATCACAATACACCACAAACCCTTCTATCCCTTCTAGTAGTGACAATATAGGGGCAGACACAAGCTTATCTTTCAAGGTTTGGAATCTCTTCTCATGCTCATATATCCACATAAACTTAGCCTTCTTTTGGGTCAATTTTGTCATGGGAGAAGTAATAGAAGAGAAACCATTCACAAATCTTCGGTGGTAACACGCGAGGCCTAAGAAGCTCCTAATATCCGATGGGGTTAATAGTCTAGGCCAATTTTTAATCACATTAGTCTTTTTAGGATCCATCTTAATACCATCCTCAACACCATATGACCTAGAAAGGCAACTTGTTTTAACCAAAATTGACACTTCTCGTATTTAGAATACAATTTCTCTTCCCTCAATCTTTGTAACACTACCCTCAAATGACCCATATGCTCCTCCTTGCTATGTGAATAGATCAAAATATCATCAATAAAGGCCACAACAAATGAATCAAGGTAGGATTTTAAGACCCTATTCATAAGATTCATGAAGATAGCCAGTGCATTGGTCAACCCATACAACATCACAATAAACTCAAAATGCCTATACCTAGTTCAAAAGGCCATCTTAGGAATATCACACTCCCTCACCTTCACTTGATGATACCCGGATCGAAGATCAATCTTAGAGAAGTGGCTAGTCCCTTGTAATTGATCAAACAAATCATCAAACCTTGGAAGTGGATACCTATTATTGATGGTGACCCTATTAAGTTGCTGGTAGTCAATACAAATTCTAAGAGACTGTCACGCCCAAAGCCCCTTTAAGGTGGACTGACACCCGTTGCCGATAAGGCCAGGGAGAACCAACTTGTATCTATGTGCTTTCTATACATATTATAAGGTATTCATACATATGACATGACTTTAAGAAAATAAATAGTGATAACAAGCTAAAAGGAAATGCATATGGATAGACCGTTGGGGCCACGGTGTTTAAAGTATGAGACATGACCACACTTTAATTTACATAGTCTACAAAGCCTCTAGATAAG
>JAOTQJ010026486.1:0-16373 GCA_025642045.1 Solanum sejunctum | reverse complement strand
AAAGGTAAGAAAGTTTTACATACCTTCCTTTTATTCCAATTTGATTCCAACGCTAAGCAACCCAATTATTCTTCCAGTTGCGTAGTATCTACAAAACAAACATAAACAAAATGCATTCAATGACCCCTATAAGTAAATGAAGACTTAGATCATCTATTCAATCAACATATATGTGTTGCTGAAATGTAGAAGTAATTCTATTATGGCAATGCATCAATCGAAGTAACGTCGATAGACTACTAAGGTACAATGGACTAACAGATATGTTAGACCCTATAAGTTAGAACCCATAAGTCCTTAATTAGTTTTGATAAAGTTTGGGACCAAATGTAGATTTTGTGCTAAGTTTAATCCTTAAGAATAAAAAGGTTGTGAGGTTATGTGTGTATCAAATTTCTATTGGACCATGTGTGGACTTGGGTGTATATATATATCACCTTGTGGGATTTATCTTTTAACAAGAGAGGGAGTTATACTTAGAAAAATTTGGGGAAAAAAAACTGTGAGGGTCTCGGCCAAGCTCCAGGGAAAACAAAAATTTATTTCTTTCGGGTTTTCAATTATTTGATGCTTCAAGCTTGTTATATTTTGACTCTTGATACGTAGAACCCACAGGTTGTTAAAAATGTGAAATAGTGGAGTATGTTAAAAGAAGGTATGTTGTAACGTTCGTGAAAAGTCTAAACGGGACCTATGTTCGTTACTTGCCAAAATGTTGCTAAGTTATTCCCATCCATAACTTTTGGAGTCTTTAAAAATTCATGAATAATGTTCGTTTGACCAAAAGTTAAATAGTTGGAAAGCTATGGTTTTTATTGTTTCGAAATCACTTCGAAAAAATTATTTTGAAGCATCTTAGTAATGTGTATGATAAGAAAGTTAGCAAGTTCCTTGAAATCAGTTTTATGTGTGGAGTTGAGTAATTTTGACAAATTTCATAAGTGAATAACTTATTGAATTCAAAGATGAACAATTTGTATATTAACTAAGTTTTTATGAAACTCGTTTTTATGCATGTGATTCTCACGACTCTATTCGTGCCATTTTTTGTTTTGCTCACCAGTTCCTGGGTCGGTTATTATCGTGCTTATGTATAACTATATATATATATATATATATATATATATATATGTTTTGAAGTAGGTTGGATATGGCGAGTCAGTTTGCCCATGGGCTGGCTTTGCTTAGTTTGAAGACATAAGGAGCTGGGCTTGGGATATGTTGGCATCATGACGTGTGAGTGCTTGGCCCCTTTTCCCCAGCCCACATTAACGCGTGGCCCCTTCACCACGGCTCACTTATATGATGGGCATGATGACCTTTACACATTATGATACGTGAGTTCCTGGCCCCTTCGCCTCGGCTGATCGATCATATGATGTGAGCGCGTGGCCCCTTCGCCTCAGCTCACCTATGTTACAGTTGGGATTTGTGTTGGAGACTTCGAAGATTTGAAACTTCTGGTCTTATGCTGTGGTATGGCGCGATTTGGAGGTCTCCATCATTCTCGTCCGATATGCATTATTTTGGTATTTTAAATAAAAAATATTTTAATGTTTTCATACAGGTTTGACTTATGTATTTTATTCGGATTATTACCCTTACTTACATTTCGTACTTTCTACTTTATTCGGTACATTTTTTATACTGACCCCCTTCCTTCGGGGGGGGGGGGGAGAGGCGTTCATGCCCGTAGATACCAACGTATAGGTTAGGGTACCATCTGCCTAGGATCTCTATCTGTTGTTGACGTGCTCCCTTTGCATCAAAAGCAGACCTTTTGGTATATAGTTGTACACGTATTTTCTATATTTTGCATTTGTATATATTCGAGGCTATGACGGGGCCCTGTCCCATCCTATGATCCAGTTTGTGTGTTTAGAGGTGTGTGGATACATGTGGGTGTGGGAATTGTGTTTGGCATGACTTCATTTGTATGATATGTTTGTTGGGCGGTTTTGCCGCAACGGTGACCATGTCGGCCCACATATATAGTGATGTTTGTGGTTGGTGGGTTCGCTGTTGCAGGTGTGGTTATTCAGTAAAACAGAGAAAACTATGCCAAAATTTCTAGAAATATCTTAGCCGTTATAAGTGGTTCCAATTTGGTGTTTGTCTGGGTACCCAATCGGCACTAATCAAGGCCCCTGGGTTTGGTCATGACAAGATACATGAAGGGTAGAAGTAGCATGACTCGTGTATATAGGATAGCAATAGCTAGAACAATGCATTGCTTGTGGAGGGAGCGTAATAAGATAATTTTCAAGAAGCGTTAACAATTATCAGAGGACCTTATGAAGCATATTATTCAAGAGATACATGGGAGAGGCTAAAATGTAAATCCATGGAGTAGCTAAGTTAGAAGAATGAGGCAAAACAAGGATGAAATACATATCCATACTTGCCAGATCACCTGTTTGTAAACTCTATAGATAAATAAAATGTTACATACCAGACAAAAGAATTCACAAAAGGACCCAATCATTATTGACAAAAGTTTTTAAAAATAAACACACACAATACTTCTTATAAGATGGATTAGTAAGTATTTCTCTAGCATCAATAAGAATTAAAGATAAATCAATGTAAAAAATACCTATAGAAAATGAATTATTGTATAGCTAATTTATTTTAAATTTATCACTCATGCCTCTTAGGAAAATAACATTATATTTTTAAACAAGAAAAAATTGATAAAAGAATTGAACATATATGAAGGTTCAATTTCCTTAAAAAAAAATATTACGCTTCAAGTTGTTGAGTTTGTTCCATGGGGTATCTTTGACGTTATACTTACATTTTTGATGTTTTTGGGGATGACGATGATTCTCTAACATCTTTTTCCCTAGAATTTGCCATTTTCATTTGCTAATTTTTTATTCAACAAAATAAAATAAAACAAGAACACAAAAACAATCAAGTGTTAATATGTTTGTTTTGTTGTTTACGCATTCAATTTATATAAGAATCAATTAAATAGAACAAAGAGAAAATACATATATAAGAGAGACATTTATACCTTTTGTTTGTTGAATAGAGATAGAGAGAAATGTGTTATAAGCTCGTAGTAAGTGATCTATTGATATAGTCGAGAATAAGTTGACTTGACATACCATAGACACATAAAATTCGATCTGGCATAAAATTAGGAGAATAGGGGTAGGATGATCATAGAGGATACAAATTTTGAACAAAAGATAAGAATCATGATTTGATAAAATATTTAATTTGAGATTATTATATATGGTTACCTATTTATATATATTCTGTACAAATTTCATCAAAGGTCAAATCCCAAAAAATGAAATATAATTATGACTTTTTGAGTAATAGATTAGATTTCATAAATCAATATATAATTATGAATTTTTTCTGTCAAAGTCACATAATTATGTTTTCTAATAGTAAAATCATAATTTTTTAAATCCTACTATGATGTCCTAACAAATGACAACAACTTCATTAATTATGCCACTTAAGCTTTTCTTCAATTAACTTAATATTTTGATTTCTTTAATTAGTGAGCTTACAATTAAAACTATGACAAGAAACTTTATGTCAAACTTAAAGAAGTGGAGAGATGGTGCATCTTCTAATAGATTTAACACTAAGCACACTATTAAAGAAATAGAACTTTTAATAAGTCATATAAAAGGTATTAAAATTTACTCATTAATTGGATAAATTTAAGGACATGTTTTTGATTTGATACATAATGGAAAACTTTAGTAGGTTAAATCTCTCAAGACCTAACCCCTCAACCCGTGATGACTCCTTTATCCACCTGTAGGCTAGTGAAAATCTTTGTGCCCTCAAGCTGTGGTGAGTACTCTAGTTCGAGGACAATATTCTAGTTTCTTTTATGATTGATATATTAAGATCATTGAATATCTAGTTGTATTTCTTTTGCTACATTTTACTTGAGGGTGAGCTTGAACATGTCTTAACCCCTACCAAGTATAAGTTAGAGGTATTGTTGGAAAAAATATTAAGAGTATATTTTTTAAGTTTCCTTATGGATTTTATGTTGATTCTCCCCTAGACCCGTTTCCATTTAAATTACTCTTTTTATTTATGTAAAATCCCTAAGAAATTCTTGATGTATGTTATGAGTCTTGAGTAAAGTGCCTTCAGGATCCTTATTCGTCGTATTACAACTAGGCCCTAGGCTTAGGTCATGACAAACTTGTATCAACACACATGGTTTTGAAATACTCTTTAGAGTCCCCCATACCATTTCAAATAGACTCCTATTCTTGGATGTGAAGTGTGTCATATCTCGGAGTAGGAGGCTATAAGGTGTTTAGGGATTGTTTTCACTTTTTTCATGATCTATGTCATACTTTAGAGTTGTCCTAAGACTTCCTTTATTTAACGGATGGTTCTTTGCTATTTTCAAGATAATGCCTCTAAAAAGAATGCCTCAAGCCCTCAAGGTGAGAGAGTGACTCATGCAAAGTTTCGAGCCGATTTCACTTTGTTGGCTCAAGCTATGGCCGATCAAGCCAATCAAGGTGCAAATGTTCCAAATGTTTCCACACCAACTTCGAGAGTAATGGACTTTTCTGGGATGAACCCTCCCAAGTTTCATGGTTCAAATATGAAGGAAAATGTTCAATATTTTGTGGATAAACTGCATAAGGTGTTAGCTATTATACGAATGACTGATGTTGCCCAAGCTACACCTCCCCTTTAAATGTTAAAGTGATCTTTGTCAAGATATATAATCTAACCAAGGTTAGGGTCGAACCCACAGGTAACATGGTAGACTTAGAGTAATTTCAAATAATTTGAATTAATTAACCTATAACACCCGCTAATTCTTTCGTACCTGATTTGTAGTAGATGTACAAGAGATTTGAGAAAAAGCTGACAAAAGGCTATAGAAGTGAGTTTACAAGAGTCATTATGACTCATAGAGAGGTTTATGAGTCGTAAAAAGGGGTCTTGTAGAGAATTCCAGTAACTTTGAGTTTCAAGGCCCTTTAGTTTATGAGAGGGGCTTACAACTCATAGAACCCTTTACGACTGGTAGAGGAGGGTTTTGTGAAAAATTCCAATGAAGTCAAATTTCAGATTTTTGGTTTATAAAAGCACATCTATGAATCATAGAATAGTTTATGAGTCATAGAACAAGGTTCCCTACTAATATCCAATAACTCAGATTTTTGAACTTCCAGTCTATGAAACATAGTCAAGAACTCATAGGATTCCCTATGATTCGTAAAAGAGGTTTCACAGACCCAGAAAATAGTTTTACTGAGAAGTAATTTTTTTTCTGGTTCCTTTTAATTAAATCCCTAGGTGATCTTAAGATTGAATAAAGTCTTGAAACCAACTCTACTTATATTCATTTTTAATTCTACACCTTGGGGAGTTCTTGAGAGCAAGAGAGGAGAAAGATGAGCTAGGGTTGTCAATTCAACTGAAAGGATTGGTTGAGCCAACTATGTTAGGCTTACCAAAGTGTGAAATTCCTTTCTTCGCATGCCCCTTTCAGCATCTTGAGTTGTGATTTCGAAAAGAGTTGACATTTGGAAAATTATGCGATCCTAATAGTAAATCTTTGTATTCATCATTCATGAGGTCTTATTTTGCTACATGAGGTAATTGCTATATTGCATGAGTATTGATATTATATTTATATATTTATTCCATACTTGATAGCATAAACACTAATTTTCATAATTTTTATGAATTTCATGCATGTTAACACGTTGAGGTTGAGGTTGAGGTTTAGTATATGAGTTGATACTTTGAGTATGATTGAACATGGGAAGCATGTTGCATTGAGTCACACATATTGCCACACATGGATATGTTGCTTGTATTACATAATGAGTAAATTAAATGAGTCAAAATGACCATTTGAGTTTCAGTAAAGTTTGATTTTCTTACATTGACTGATTGAGCTGCTGAGAAATTGAGTTGAGCTGAGCATTGAAATTTGAGTTGATTGATTGAGCACTGAGTTCTGGGTTGATTGATTGAGTATTGAGAATTAAGCTGATTTATGGGTTGAGTATGTTTTAGTGTTAGGCGGAGTTCGAACATCAAGCGGGGAGCAAGTATATACCTACTTTAACCTACAGAACATTGTTGTTAACATAGTATAATCATTATAGCTCATTCTAGCAAATCTAGTCCATCAAGTGGACATTTATTATGAATCCATGAGAGAGTTAATCCCCCTTTTTTGTGGCAAGTTAAGCGCGGGCATGGCAATGACCTCAAATTCGTTGTGCATCACCAAATGTTAGGTGGTCGGATAAGGATGTTGGTTAAGAGAAACTCCCAAGCAATACTAATTGAGCATGTCATATTTTAAATTGAGTCTATTTTACCGAGTACATTTCCAAAAGCATGATTTACTTAAACTTGTATATACTGAGTTGAGCATGAGATGTAAAGTCGAGATGAGTGAGTTGAGCTTTACTTTCTTGAGCTATTTTACATACCAGTATATTCCATATACTAATATCCATTTGGGGCTACATTGTTTTATGATGCAGATACAGGTGATAGAGGACTTGAGCTTGAGTATCCTTAAGGTTCATATCAGTACACTCCTAGAGTTTATGAGCCCTCCTTGAATTACAGAGTAGCACTTCTTTTCCCTTCCTATTTTTATTGAGTATATTTGATTGAGGTGCCCATGGCCTATTATGGCATCATCTGGACTTGCTCATTAGGGGCTTTGTAGAAACTGAGTAGAGGATTGTCGAGTATTTTGTACTCAACTTATTTATTGAATCTATAAGTGGTTGATTTACTTTTATTTCATATAATGCATTTTTATTTTAGTTATTCTTCTATTGTCTAGTTGATATGATGATGAGGCCAAGTGGTTCTCTTGGGAAATCAACAATGGTTCTTCAAGTGCTGGCCACACCAAGGATACACTCTCAAGGCATGACAAACTTGGTAATAGAACACAGAGTCCAAGAGTCCTAGGGAGCCTATGAAGCCACCCGTAGTAGAGTCATATTTATAGGTGTGTTATGTACCATACTTCATAATCAAGAGGCTATAGGGTATTAGGAAGTGTTACCCTCTTTTGGTACTATAAGTTGGTGCAATAGTTTAACTGTATAAAAGTACCTATCTAACTCATGCGTTAGCACTTGCAGTTCATGCATCCTAGATGCACTGTAACCTAGAGGAATGCTTCAGCTATTAATGATGAGGACCTTATTTCAGAGGTGACTTCTCAGATGGAAATGAGGGGCCGAAGTCGATCAGCTAGAACTTCTAGTGTTCCTATGACACCTAAAGTTCCACCTGCTTCTACTACTGAGGCTGACTACAGAGGAGCTATCACTATGCTTACCTAGTTTGTAGCTGCCCAAAGTGGGAACCAGGGCTCACAGACCCCTAATTCTAGCTCTCATGATCTGACTGCTACCTTTAGATTGAAAGACTTTTTGATGATGAACCCAACTGTCTACATAGGGTTCAGGGTTGAGGAGGACCCTCAAAATTTTATTGATGAGATGTGGAATGTCCTGAAAACCATATATGCAACTGAGATTAAGGGAGTTGAGCTTGATACCTACCGGCTCAAGGACATGGCCAATGTTTGGTACAGTCAGTGGGAAGAGAGTCGAGGTAAAGATGTTGAGCCCGCTATTTGGATGACTTTGAGAGTGGCTTCCTCGATCATTTCTCCCCTCAGAAGTTGAGAGAGGTGAAGGTAGAGGAGTTTATGAACAAAAGTATACCTAGATATGGTCTAGAATATGAGTGCGAAGATGAGGAAATTCATGTCTGGATTGGGTAAGAAAGTGAAAAGAGAGTGCAAGGTGACATTGTTGATTCCAGGTATAGATATCTTAGAATAATGGTCTACACCCAGCAGACTGACGAAGAAAAGAAATGGAATAGAGAGGAGCATCTGAGTAAGAAGGCTAGATCAGCAGGGCTCGAGCCTACCCAAACTAGGCAAAGTAAGGGAGATAGGTCCTACTACCAAAAGAGGTTCTCTAACTATGCACTATCTTCAGTAAGGGGATCGTCCCCCGCCACAAGTATGATTAGAGGCCCCAAGGTCAACCAAACATTAGGGGCAGAGTGCACAGTCTCAAGAGAGTGTAACTCTTGGCTTTAAAGGAAAGCCACTTTATAGGAAATGTGGTAGGATACATCTAGGAAAATGTTGAGAGAGAGGGAATGGTTGTTACAAGTGTGGCCATCCAAGTCATTTTCAGAGGGAGTAACTTGTATGGGGAACTAAGACCCAAACTTCCACCACAGCACCATCGGTAAGGGGTAATCAGAGAGGTTTTGTACCAAGGCAAGGTAGTGGAACAAACTATTTCTATGCGATGGGGAACCAATAGTATCATGAGGTTGTACCAGATGTATTAATGGGTATTCTTCAAGTCTTTACATTTGCTTGCTATGATTTACTTGATTTGGGTACAACTTATTCTTTTGTGATGCCAATATGGCGAGCAAACTTGAGAGTCTTCATGAGTGCTTGCTTGAGCCATTTCTATTTCTACTCTTGTTGGTGAGTTTATTATAGTTGAGAGGATCTGTAGAGATTTTGTGATGTACATCTATCATAAGGATACTTTTGTTGATTTGATTGAGTTGGAGATAGTTGATTTCAATGTGATCCTTGGTATGGACTAGCTTCACGCTTGCTATACTTCATTGATTGCCAAACTCGGATTAACAAATTCCACTTTTCGAATGATCCTATTATTGAGTGGAAAGGATATTCTATTGCTCCAAAGTGTAAGTTTATTTCTTACCTCGAAGCTCGAATACTAATCTCTAAAGGATGTATCTATCACCTTATACGAGTTAAATCTAATGATGTTGAGCCCCCTACTCTAGAGTCAGCCCTAGTTGTGAGTAAGTTTCCTGATGTGTTCCCTAAGGATTTGCTTGGAGTCCCTCTTGATAGGAAGATCGACTTCAGAATTGATTTTTCCTGACACCTAACCTATTTCTATTCTACCATATAAAATGGCCTCTATAGAGTTGAAAGAGTTAAACGAGCAGTTGAGGGATTTGTTAGAAAAAGGATTCATAAGGCTGAGTGTCTCTTCATGGGGTGCTCCAACCTTATTAGTCCAGAAGCAGTATGGACCCCTTAGGATGTGTATTGACTATCGTCAGTTGAATAAGGTGACCATCAAGAATAAATATACCCTTCCGAGGATTGATGATTTGTTTGATCAACTTCAAAGGATGACTGTTTTCTATAAGATAGACCTTAGATCAGGTTACTACCAATTGAAGGTGAGAGAATGTGACATCTCGAAGATGGCTTTCTGAACCTGGTATGGTCATTTTGAAATCTTGGTGATGTCGTTTGGGTTGACAAATGCACCTACAACCTTTATTCATTTGATGAATGGAGTATTCAAACAATATATCGATATATTTATGATTATGTTTATTGATGATATTTTGGTGTATTCAAGATATGAAGAGGAGTATGCCAATCACCTCAAAATCACTTTGGAGACACTTAGAGATAATGAGTTGTATGCAAAGTTTTCAAAGAGTAAGTTTTGGCTCAAATTTGTAACTTTCAAAGGACATGTAATTTTAGGAGATAGAATACGTGTGGTTACTCAATAGATTGAGGTGGTCAAGAACTGGTCGAGGCCCACTTCACCAACTGATATAAGAAGCTTTCTGAGATTGACAAGATATTATCGGAGGTTTGTTCAAGGATTTTCTTCCATATCTGCATCATTGACTAAACTAACTCAAAAGAAGGTTAAGTTTAAATAGTCTGATGAGTGTGAGAGAAGTTTCCAAGAGTTGAAGCCTAGATTAACTACTGCACCAATGTTGACTTTTACTGATGGGACGGATGGATTTATGATTTATTACGATGCTTTGAGAGTAGGATTGGGATGTGTGTTGATGTAGAGGGGCAAGGTTGTTGCCTATGGTTCTAGACAACTTAAGGTGCATGAGAAGAATTACTGCACTCATGATTTGGAGCTAGCAGCAGTGGTGTTTGCTCTTAAGCTATGGCGCCACTATTTATATGGAGAACATGTTGATGTATTAACAAACTACAAGAGCCTGCAATACGTCTCCACATAGAAAGAGCATAACTTGAGGCAGAAAAGATGGCTTGAATTACTCAAAGACTACAAGATGAGCATTATCTAGCATCTAAGTAAATCTAATGTTTTTGTTGATGCTTTTAATAGGTTGTCAATGGGGAGCACAACCCATGTGGAATAAGAGAAGAGAGAGTTAACCAAAGAGCTTCATAGACTAGCATGATTGGGAGTCCAATAAGATGAATCAGGCGAGGGAAGAGTTTATGTGCATAATGAATCTGCATCATCTCTAGTAGTGGAAGCGAAGGAGAAACAAGATCAAGATCCCATTTTAGTGCAGTTGAAAGAGGATGTGCATAAGGAGACGGTGATGGCTTTCGCTAAAGGGGGAGATGGAGTATTACGATATCAAAGTAGATTGTGTGTTCCAAATGATAATGATGTTAGAGAGAGGATCATGGCAGAGACCTATAGTGAAACGACCCCAAAGGTTCTCGAAAATGTGCCTCGGAATACTCAGAATTTTAATTATCATATATCATAAAATTCATTCATTATTACAAAAATTCGACTTCATATTTGCATCAGGGGGTAACAATTATGTGAATAAGGGTCTGACCTCAATCTAAGAGCGAAAAATTAGCAATTAAAATTTTTTAAGTGACGATTTACAGAGAGCAGTACGCCTCCTCTCCGCGACACGCAATGATGTATTTTTCTGCCTAATTTTTTAGTTCGTCCAAATTTTTCTAAATGTTGGCCCAAGTTTTTCCAAACATTTACCTATACTTAGTTAAATTTCACCCTCATATTTCCCAAAACATTTCCCAACACTCATTAAAACACTTATCTATATTTTTACTCCCAAATTCAAGACTCAAAACCCTCATCCTAAACTAAGGATTCTCTTCAAGCTTCAAGCCTCTATCTTCAATATTCACTAAGAACTTCTCCAAATCTAAGATATGTGTTGTTGAATCATTAGATCCTTCTACCCATGGTGCTTAAGTCTCCTCTTTACTAATATTAAATGATTTAAAGTTGATTTTACATGTGGGTCTTGTATATTGAGAAATTCACAGAACACTATGCTAAAGCTATGTAAAGTTAGGACTGTTTTGCTATATTTTGAGCAATAAATATTTAATCTATTGTAAAATTTGGTGAGGGTTTTTGATGTATATTGCTAAAGGGTGTTGCAAGGAGTTGGTTGATGGTTTTACAATGGACTTTCTTGCTTAATTTCATCTCTATATTTCATATTTTTATACTAGCATTACACACCCTCTAAGTGTTTGATAAAATATCCGAATGTGATTTTATTGAGAAATTGAAGATTCAAATCATGATATATGATATGATTGATGTTATGATATTGAAGCGAGCTTATTTACATGATGATTTCTATATGTAGTGTTGTAGGAGACCATTCCCAATATGGGATCCTAGTTGAGGGGTCAATATCTCAACCACTAGGGTGATGGGTGCTATCATTACTAACCTAGTTTTGGGATTAATATCTCAAACAGTAGGATGATGATGCTATCATCAATAACCTAGTTGAGGGGTTAATATGTCAACCAATGGGGTGATGGGTGCTATAATCACTAACCTTGATGAGGGGTTAATGCCTCACACACTAGGGTAATGGGTGCTATAATCACTAACCTTGATAAGGGATTTGTACCTTACACACTTGGGTGATGGGTGCTATCATCACTAACTTACCAAGGGGTTTATACTTTGGAAATCTAGCTTGGTCTATTTTCCATATATGATATCTTATATGAATACATGTTATTTTAGCATGTTTTACTCTTGCATTAATCATACATGCCATCTTGCTATGATATGCCTATTGCCTAATGTTATGCACATTGATTATAATGTCTATTTCTTGTTGCATTTCATCCCACATACTTAGTACATTCAAACATATTAATGCATATTCTTGCCTATATGATATCACCATGTAGTGACCGGAGCCCAAGTTGATCCTCCTCCTCCTCTACGTGGGTAGTCTATGCTATTTCAAGCTAGTTGGTGAGTCCTCCATTTCGAGGACCTTGGTTTATGTTTTCCTCTTGCCTTATATTGATACAATATATTTTATGTTCTATTTATACTATGAGGGTGAGCCCAGCTACTTTGTCTTGGCTCCTGCTGTATTTATGTATCTAGAGGTGTTTGTTGGACAAGTTATATATCTATGGTATCAGCTATTACTCCTTAGACCTTATTGATATTTTCTTACAAGCTACCCCTTAGCCCCTTTGCCCTTAATGTTGTCTTATATCTATTACATGCTTACTCGACCAATGATGTGTAATGGTAAGTTGAGAGGCTTGTTTAGGGTTCCTTTAGGTTCCCCATTTGCCATGTCACATTTAGGCCCTAGGCTTCGGTCATGACAAACTTGGTATCGGAGCACCAGCTTGTTAGATCCTTGGAGTCCAATACACCATGTTGATTAGTGTCCTATTAATGGTTGCAAAACGCGTCATGACTATGAATAATAGGCTATGAGGCATTTTAGGAAATGTTTCCCTTCTTCATGTTCTAAGTTATGTAATAGATTTATGGTGAGTTTCCCCCTATAATGATTATTCTTTGCTATGCTAGATCATGCCAAACAATAGAGAAAGATGGGCCCAAACTCGTGAGGAGCAACCTATAAGTGGTGAGCTCCGGGATGCTTGTACTATGCTTGGCCAAGTGGTGGCCAACCAAGTCCAATAGCGGGACCAAGCCTCTTATGCTACTACTCGGGGAACTAGGGTAATATACTTCGTGAGGATGAATTCTCCAATTTTCCATGGGTCAAAGGTGGACGAAGATCCACAAGGGTTCATTAATGAAGCCTACTAAACCTTGATTATCATGGGTGTTAGGCTGAATGAAAAGGTGGAGTTGGCGGCGTACCAACTCAAGGGGGTAGCTCAAATTTGGTGTGATCAATAGAAAGGTGAGAAGGGGAATGAATATGTGGTACTTTGGGAGGAATTCAAATTGGCCTTCCTTAATTGGTTCATCCCTCTTGTTCTTAAGGAAGAAAAGTTTGAGAGTGTTTATGAACATGAAACAATGTGCTATGAGTGTAAGGGAGTTTGACCTTAAATTTAACCAACTTTCAATGCATGCTCTTCAATTGGTGGTCTATCCTAGATCAAGAATGAATAAATTTGTGATAAGGGTCTCTAACTTGGTGAGTGAAGAATGCTAGTCCACTTTGCTAATTAATAACATGGACTTATATTGATTGATGACATATACTGAGCAAATAAAGGAGGAAAAATTGAGAAATAAGAGGGGCCATGAGACCAAGAGGGCCCGATTTGAAGGTATGTTCCAAAAAGGTGTTAGATTTCATCAAGGCCAAAGGCCTCCTCATGCTACTAATAGGGGGTTTACTAATGACTTCCCTAGGACTCAAAGTATTGTTAGTGTGGCTCCTAATGATGTGTTCCCTAGATGTGGAGAGGGTTATAACGACCCATGTTTGAAGGGTTCTAATGCATGCTATGAATGTGGGGAGCTTAGTCACAAAAAGATAAATTGTCCAAGAAACTGTGGCAAGGTTCAGTGTGAAAATGCAGTTTTATTAGGTATAGGTGGTCCTCAAGGTAGTGCCCCAAGGCATAACCGATTTTATGTTCTACATAGTAGGCAAGGGGTTGGTGAGGTCCCCTATGTTGTTACTGGTATGTTGAAAATCTTTGATCTTGAATTATATGCTTTGATTGATTCAAGTGCCACCCTTTCCTTTTTTACCCCCTTTGTTGATTAAAAGTTCCATGTTGAGTTGGAGTTGTTACATGAGTCATATAAGATGTCCATTCCTATTAATGCATCTGTTGTTGCTAGGAGGGTGTATAGAAATTGTCCGGTTTGAATTTTGCATAAAATATTATCTTGAGATCTTGTTGAACTAGTTATGGTTAATTTTGATGTTATTCTTGGGATGGATTTGTTGTATGCGTACTATGCTTCTATTGAATGTAGAACCCGTAGGGTCAAGTTTTAATTCCCAAATGAATCCATCCTTGAGTGGGAAAGTCACGATGTGGTGGTAAAGAGGAGTGTCATCTTACGCATTAAATCCCATAGGATGATTCCCAAGGTGTGTTTGTATCATCTTGTGAGGGTTAAACATGTGGAGTCCAAAGTCCCTTCATTTGAGTCAGTCCCAATTGTAAATGAGTTTCTTGATGTATTCTCAATTGCCCATCCTGGTGTCCCTCCCGAAAGGGACATAGATTTTGGCATAGATCTCCTTTTCGATACTTAACCTATCTCCATTCCCCCTTACCATATGGCCTCGACGGAGTTAAAAGATTTGTTGGAATATATAATAGACCTAGCCAATCACCTTAGAGTACACCGGTGTTGTTTTTACAGAATAAGGGTGGGTCACTTCGAATGTGCATTGACTACCGACAACTCAAAAGTGTCACTATAAAGAATAGATATCCTCTTCCATGAATTCATGACTTGTTTGGCCAATTGCAAGGGGCTAGCGTTTTCTCTAAGATTGATCTTCGTACTAGGTACCATCAAGTGAGGGTGAGGCAGTATGATATTCCTAAGATGGCCTTCCCAGTCTAGAGATAGGCATTACGAATTTATGGTGATCATGTCCTTTGGGTTGACTAATGCATCAGTCATTTTCATGGACCTAATGAATAGGGTCTTCAAGCCCTACCTTGATTCCTTTGTTGTGGTATTAATTGATGATATTTTGATCTATTCACAAAGCAGGGAGGAGCATATGGGCCATTTGAGGGTTGTGTTGTAAAGATTAAGAGAGGAAAGATTGTATGTTAAATATGAAAATGTGAGTTTTGGATGAAGGGTGTTGCATTCTTAGGTTATGTGGTGTCGGGGCATGGTATTAAGATGGATCTAAAGAAGACCGATATGATTAGAAATTAGCCTAGACCATTGATCCTATAGGATATCAGGAGTTTCTTATATCTTGTGGCCTACTATAGAAGGTTTGTAAATGGGTTCTCCTCCATTGCTTCCCTATGACAAAATTGACTCAAAAGAAGGTTAAGTTTGTATGGACCGATGAATGTGAGAAGAGCTTCCAAGCATTGAAAGATAGACTTGTGCCCACTTTTATACTGTCACCACTAGATGGGCTTGAGGGTTGTGTATTGTGATGCGTTGGTTTGGTCTGTGCTAATGCAAAATGGTAATGCTTCTAGGCAACTCAAAGTGCATGAAAAGAACTACCCTACCCAGGATCTTGAATTAGCTGTCGTGGTGTTTTCATTAAAGATTTGGCATCATTATTTATATGGGGTACATATTGACATCTTTACAGATTATAAGAGCCTCCAATATGTCTTCATACAAAAAGATCTCAACTTGAGACAAGAACTTGGCTAGAACTTCTCAAGGGCTATGACATGAGTGTTATGTTGTGGCAGATGCTTTGAGTCGGGTATCTATGGGTAGCCTAGCTATCACGCCCTAAGTTGCCATTAGGGCGGACTGACACCCTTGCCGATAAGTCTCAGGAGAACTAATCTATATCTATTCGCTTGTTTAAATATTATAATTAACTTTCTATGTTTGGCATGCTTATAGGGAGATGAATGGTTATAACAAGCTAAAAGGAGATGCGTATAGCTAGGTCATTTGGGCCACGGTGCCTAATGTACAAGACATGACCACACTTTAGTTTACATAGTCGACATAGCCTCTAGTCGAGAGAAAGTATCCATAAATATTCGAGACAGGCCCCGTTTGAATTACTTGTATAATATAAATATATAAACTCAAAATATGCATAAAGCTCCGGAACAACCTAGAGCTTGGTAACGACAGCTCAATGTCCTGAACTCTACTGGGAAGATCTATTAGCACCTGTACCTGCAGCATGAAATGCAAGTCCCCCGGAAGGGACTCAGTACGAGATAATGTACTGAATATGCAACGCAACAAATACTGTACATGAAATATAACTTAAATGAAAATATGCACTAATTGCGGATAAGAGACCACCTTTAATTAAACCTTGGGATCAAGTACGTTATGTTCTTTATATTGCTTTACCTTTACTGTAAAATCTGTACTGTAAATTCTGTGTACATCTGTACTCAAATGACCAACTATCAGTAGTGAATTGTATCGGGATCGTCCTTATTCTAGGTTCTCAATGAACCCCCTCTGGCTACCACCCATAAACTCTATTGGGATCGTCCCTATGATAGGTTCGCAATGAACCCCATCAGTCTACCACCCATAAACAGTATTGGGATCGTCCCTATGCTAGATTCGCAATGAACCCCCTCGGGCTACCACCCATCAAAACTGTATACTTAATCT
>JAOTQJ010026465.1:0-16374 GCA_025642045.1 Solanum sejunctum | reverse complement strand
GAATAGCTTAACATCAAACTAAGTAAACATTTTAATTCTTTTGGACTAGAGACATTCATAGAAAATATTAAATTAATTGTAAGAAATATATACATTTACATATACATATAATAATAAAATACTTAAATTTAGTGGAGAAAGACTGTAAATTCAACGTGCACTACTATTTCTAAAGTAGATGCACACCCGGATCATGTCGTTACAATATTTTTCAATTCAATTACCACAAATAAACACTAATCTATCAGCTTACAGAATCTTCAAATTAAATAAAACCTTTCTCTATATCACATGTATACAACAAAATTAAGGAGGCCACCTCACTCTAGGACACTTTGATTTTATTAAAAATTATAATATTAAAACATCTGAATATAGGGTTGTCATTAATAAAAATACTAAGACCATCAAATCTTAAAATTAACAATAAGATGCATGATAAAATTCACGTTATTTGAACCCAACTTATAAAATTCACGCCACATGCAAACTAGAGCACAAATCATTTATTTATATCTGTTTTTTATTTTCCACTCGATGTTCGATATCTATATTAGAACCCAACTAAATTTGGAGCCGTGCCGGAAGTCCCACGTAGACCAAAGAAAAAACTGTAAATTACACGGAAAGATGAATTTGTCATAAACATATTATTTCATTAAAAGCATAAGTCTTGATAACAATCAGCGTACTCAAAATGGCATTTATTTTTCCTAGTTTTTCTCCAATAAACTGAGTTGAGCTTTGTTAGTAGAAACAACATTGGGATCTTTATGACAATGCTTTAGACAATCTTCCATGCAAAAAGGATTGACAAGACATATAAGTTGACATTGTTTTTCACAAGACATTTTCACCTCACCAGTACCTTCAACATTTGCTACAAAAATCATAATGAAAAATAATGCTACTAGCATCTTTCGGAAATTCATTATTGAGTTAGAAATTTTTGGATTTGAGATTTTGAGTTATATTTTGGGATATGCTAGATGAAAGTAAAGTACCACTATTTATAATCAAAAAATTCAGTTACCTATTAAATTTTAGTCAAGTTAACATTAATAAAATCTTGTAACTGATAAAAATTAGTAGTAGTAGATTACACACAAATAAATATAGTATAATCTGTAATCTATACGTTTGACTATTATAATTCATTGGTCTACTTTTACCAATTTGAAAAATATAATTTATCACTGTTATTAGCTATAGTCATTTTTTTTTGAAACATTATATTTATTATTCAAAGATTGAATAGCAAAATTATTATTCTATTTATTGCTTTTTCATGATTGTGCCAAGTTAAATATTCTCTCTGGTTTTTTTAATTGTCACGGTTTCTTTTTGTGAGAGGTAAATATTTTGACTAACATTTCATGATGTATTTTTTTTTAGTTTTATATTGATGTCAAAAAAAATCATAATTTATAGTATTTTTGGTATAATTTTTGAATATCTATTTTTTTAAAAAATAATCGAATAATGTAATCTAAATTTAATTTTAAAAATTAGTCAAATTAACTTTTTTAAAAATACATTGTGTCAACTAAAAAAAATCAAACAAGTAAAAATGAACGAAAAAGAGAGTATTATGCCAATCAAATTACGTGACACTGTTTACAACAAATTTTAAAAGTGATAGAAAAATAAATTGCAATCATAAATAAAATATTGAAGAAACAAAAATTTTATTGATAATATTGTGAGTACAAATCTGTTACTCCCTTGATTTCTTGAACGTAGGATGATATATTGTGATCTCTCTATGGCATATTTGAGATGTTTTTTCTCTATGGCATCTTGACTTTTACTTGAATCCAAGGGCTTTTGGGCTAGTTCTTGAATCCGGTAGTCTTGATCTTAATGCATTCTTGAACTTGAATGCTTGATTAAGGGCTTTTGAGCTTATTCTTGAATCCGGTAGTCTTGATCTTAATGCGTTCTTGAACTTGAATGCTTGATTTCTTGATTTCTTGAATTCTTCTTGTTGTTTGTAGAGAAATCTGCGCATCTGATCCACGTGCTCTCTCGGGCTTCTTGTTAGAATTCTTGATGTTTATTTTGAATTATGAGGACCCTTTTATATAGTTGTAGAATGGAGGAGTCATGCTGGAATCAAACCTTCTTCTGCCAATCAGATTTAAGGTGACATGGCACAGGAAAAGTGATAAGAAAAGTGATCTAGACTTGCAGTTGTAATAATTTCATGTCGACAGCCATTTCGAGACCAAGTATCAATGCTTGATTTCTGCGACATTTATTAGAGCAACGTTGTTTCAATGTGAAACAGAATGGAGGACCTCTCCTTATGAAGTGACAAACACCACTCCAGCACTAGCTCTGCCACGATGTGCAACCCCGTCAAAGTATATCTTCCAAGGAGGTTGGATTTCAATAGCCATAACATCTTCATCAGGGAGCTCATCAGTTAGCTCCCAATCATCTGGTATCAGATAGTCTACCAAGAAGTCTGCTAATGCTTGTCCCTTTACAGCTTTTTGAGAGATGCACATGTTCTCAAACTATTGGAATTGGAGATACCACATTGTCAATCGATCGCTGAGGACTGGTTTCGACATGACAAACTTAATGGGATTTGCTTTAGATATGAGATGAACAACGTGAGCTTGAAAATAATGCTTCATCTTTTGAATTGAGAAGACTAGAGCCAAACATAACTTTTTGATTGACAAATAATTTAGCTCATTTGGTGTCATCATTCTACTCAAGTAGTAGAGGGACTTTTTTTTGCCTTTGCTATTCTCTTGAGCTAATATGGCTCCAACGGACCTCTCTTGTGCCGCAGTGTAAAGTATCAATGGCTTTCCAGGTATAGGGGCTTCTAGAACTGGAGGGTTTGCCAGATATGCTTTGATACTTTCAAAAGCTTCACTACATGTTTGGTTCCACTTAAAAGGAACATCCTTCTTCATAAAATGACTAAATGGTTGACATCTCCCTGTTAGATTTGAGATAAACCTTCTCAGTAAGCTAACTTTCCTTGAAGGCTTTTTAACTCATGTATGTCTCGAGGACTGGGCATCTTCAAGATGGTATCAACTTTAGTTTGATCAATCTTGATCCCTCGATTTTGCACAATAAAGCCAAGAAATTTGCCAGAAGTAACCCCAAAGGCACATTTCAATGGGTTCACCCTTAGCTGATATCTTCGGAGCAATTCAAATATCATTCTTAAGTCTTTCAAATGGTCGCCCCTCTTTCTTGACTTCACCCCCAAGTCTTCAACATTACATTCAACATTTTTTTGGAGTAATTCATCAAATATATTCTGCATAGCCCTTTGATATATGGCACTAACATTTTTTAGATCAAAAGGCATCACTTTGTAGCATTATATACCTTTAGGGGTGTGAAGTGCGGTGAGTTCTTTATCCTTTGGCGACATGCGAATTTAGTTATAGCTAGAAGAACCATATATGAATGACATTGCCTCATAACCAGTTATTGCATTAATTATTAGCTCTAGAATGGGCAGTGGGAACTCATCTTTAAGATATACATTATTGAGATCTCTGAAGTCAACACAAACTCGAATTTAGCCATTCTTCTTCCTCACATGAACAATGGTTGATATCCACATGGGGTATTTAATTTCACGAATGAAGCCTGCCTTAATAAGCATGTTGACTTTATTCTCGATTAATAGGACAAACTCTGACCTAAAACGTATTTGGGCCTGCTTCACAGGACGAGCACTATTCTTGACTGCCAATTGGTGAACTGCTATTTTAGGATTTAAGCTAGGAATTTCCTTGTAACTCCAAGCGAAGACATCCTTATACTCCTTGAGTAGATTCATATAAGCATTTTCTTCCTCAACTTCTAGAAAAGAGCTTAAGTAAGTTGGCCTTGGGTCTTCATCAGTGCCAAGGTTAATTTCCTTTAAAGAATTAATCGTGGCTTTCACTCCTTCTTCCAGTTCTGGTGGAGCATCTCCAATATCTTCTTCTCTTGGGGATCATTCTCATTAATAGATATATGGTAACACCCAACAATCTATTCTGACCCTCCATTAACCTTTACTTGAGATGAGGTATCGAGCTCCCTCACAGCTGTAATATATATGAGGAGCCTAAACTTTCTTCATCTTTCTCATGTTCCTTGGTGTAAACCACGGTATGAGTCTTTGCTTTTAGCATTTCTCCAAACGAGACCATGAGTTCCACTTTTTACTTCATCCTAGAGGAAATTGTGCTTTGGACATCTTTTTGGATATGCGGAGCAAGTGTTATCACCCTTAGGTAACTTCTACGATGCTTCTTACTTTGTTTCTTAAATTTTCCCAACCTCTCGAACACAGAAGTTCTTGTAGTGGGTTTTCCAAGTCGATCGAAGACAGAAATCTTTTTGTTAGAAGAAGAGGACTTATCTTTGATGGTGATGTAATTGTTACTTGCACTTCTTATAGAAATACGGACTAGAGATGGTTGGCTATAGCCTAAACCTTCGCGCGCTTTTCTGGTGACATCATCTGATGGGAGTTTCCCTAATTTAGATAGCTCATTAGGGTTGTATCCAGCCTTTGCAAGTAACTTGTAAGCATTTGGATCAAAGCCCTTTGTACATTTTGTAGGGAGTGACATATCCTGTGGTGGATTTTAAGCCATAAACTCTCCCAGTAGATTTGAAGAAAAATTGATTGCATCAATGCGTTTGATAGGAAGAGTTAGCCCTCCCAGTACTTTTTCCTAAACATCATATAATTGACCTACCTCTTTCTTTACTTTCGAAACATAGAGGGGTACAAAAGTTAGCTTCTTTTTAGAGGGCATGATCTCCTCTTTATGTGGACAAGACTCCAACTCCCCTATACTGGCCTTGACCTTTCCAACCATCACATCAGTTCTTTTGCTGGCAAGCATATTAGACTTGGTCAATTTAACATTGTCGAGTTTTGGTTCCTTCATAATATAATTCTTCAGATAGAATTTTGCATCAGCAAAGTGTGACTCAGCTTCAGTGAAAGGATTATCATCAATAACTATTTTCCTTTCAATTCCATCTTGGAGATACTTCAAACATTGTTTAGTAAGAGGATGAGACAATTTTATTCTCACGCACCCAAGGCCTACCAATCAATATATTTTATGAAGTTTTTTGCATAGATCATGTGTATCCATGCACTAGATCGCAAATCACCTATATGGATTTCTAATTCAATCATGATGCCAGTTCTTTTAATGTATCTATGGGTAGAATGTTAACCCCATATCCTTCATCAATCAAGATTCTATTTATTCTCTTCTCTAGCACATGACCACCATGTATAAAGGATGATTATATAGCTTTTCAGCAAATAGGAGATCATCCTCTGTAAATGTGATTTTTGTATCACATGCATATGCTTCTTGAGAAGAGGGTTCCGCAGGCTTCTCAAAAGATAAAGGAGACGTTTTTTATGAGGTTTCGCTTGTTGCTTCTTCTTTATCCATTAGAGACATCTTTGATAAACTTTTATCTACTGTCTCTCCTTTGTCAGTATTAAAACACGATGCCTTATTATTGTTTTGGGCAGTCTAGTGTAATACCAACTCAGCAAGAACTCTCCAAAAGTCACAGGACGTCGTGCCTTCTTGTAGTGATGAAGTTCCACCCTTTCTTTCTTTGGATGCGTGACTGGCTTTTGCTTCTTTGGTCTCCTCACTATCCTTCCTTTGGTCAGTTTCTTAGATAATTCTCTTCATGAACTTGTCTTATTATGTCTCCACCTAGTCACAAGAATCTAACTTTCATCATCATCTCTATCAGTTTGGATTTTGTTGGGGTCTAAGGACTTCTCCTTTTTAGAGTTATATATTTGGATCGGGTAAAACGAGCCAAAAGTGATAGAAATTTGATTAGAACTAGCTTTTTCTTATCATCAAGGACAATCTTATCTTCCCTAGCCAATTGCATAACTTTGTCTTTGAAGATGAAATACTTTTCAAGAGGATGATCCAAAAGTCTATAATATTTGCAATAGTTTGAATCAGTAGTCTTTCCAGCTTCATCGGGCCGTTTTATCTCAGGTAACTCGATAAGCTTCAGTTCAACCAACTCATCAAATATTTGAGAAACATCATAATCCAAAAAAAGGTATTTTTTTCTTGCATCTCCTTAAAGTCAACTTTCAATTTGGATGCCCATGAAAAGTTATCTTCACAGTCTGCTTCCTGTTTTCCTTTGTAGTGAATTTTATGGGCGATGCGTTGACAGTCATGGATTCCTTGTTATCATTTTTTAGTACAAATTTTCTCCATTTCTTTGGTTCCTGCTTGTCCTTTCCTTTGCGAGGATTGTGAACAAGCATTCCATCTTTTTTGATAGAAGATATGCTCAACTCCATATCATGAGCACGAGACGCTAGATCTTTAAAAACCTTAGGTTTGATCCCTTGTAGGATGTAGCGAAGACCCCAGTACATTCCTTGGGTACACATTTCTATTGTAGAAGCTTCACTATGTCTATTTTTGCAGTTGAGACTTGCGTTCCTCCATCGATTTATAAAGTCAATGACTAGTTCATCCTTTTTTTGGCGAGTATTTGTGAATTCTACTATGCTTACTGTGTGCCTTATGCTATAGAGGTGATTGAGAAACTTATGCTCTAGTCGCTCCCAACTGTCAATAGAATGAGGCTCAAGATCTGTATACCAGTCAAAGGCATTTCCTTTCAAGAAATGGACGAATTATTTGATGAGATGATCTCCATAGGTCCCAACATTATTATATGTCTCTATAAAGTGTGCAATATGCATTTTGGATTCCCTTTGCCTTCGAATTGCTGAAATTTAGGACGTTGATATTTGGTAGGCATTCTGAGTCTACCAATCCTTGTACTGTAAGGCTTGGCATATATATGGGAAGACTTGGTGGAGACTTCATACTTATCTTTAATGGTCCCTTCAATGAACTTCTTTAATTGATCAAGTAGGATCATTCCTTCGATAGAAACTGACAGCTCCTTGAGAGTCGACGCTTGATTCGCAGGATTTTGTATCTCTTGAATCTCAATACCCTTTCTAGGTGCATGGCTAGATTCCCCATCTAATAAGCCATCTACGTTATCCATCAACTGACTGATGCGAAACTTTTGGTGTTGCATATGTTAGGTCAGTCCTTCAATGATGTTTATCAAATTTGCAAGCTATTCCTCCATAAATGAAGCATTAGTTATCATCGTTTGCATAATCGTTGGAGGCACAGAAGAGTAGCATGGATTGTCATAGAAGTTGATCTTTAGAGGTCTCATATTATGAGTCATGGCCTTTCTTTGAGGTAGAGTTCTTGGAACCAGAGACCTCAAGTAGAGCCAAAGTCTGCTTGATCTTTTTAGCAATATTGTTTCTTTCTTTTAAAGTATTTGTAGAGGACCTTGCTCCCCTTAGATTTAAAGATCCAAAATCAGGAGTTAGTGCCGACGATATTCGAAGTGTTTGTTGTCATAGAATAGTGCTTTTCTCCTTGTAACAGCTCAAACACTTCCAAAAGTAATATCCAGGATTCCCTCTATTTCAACGAAGAACTTAGAATCAACAGCCTTAGAGGAAGTTGATTGGGAGTTGATCTTTTTGGAAGTAATTTGAATGTTCTTTAATTCTTGAAAAGTTGAGATGAGATGTAGAGATTGTCCCGCTGGGCGTACCAGAATTTGTATGACAATAAAATTCGCTTCTAGAAAATATTATTTAAGGAACGAAAAATATTGCTACAATCATAGTATTTTATTCAAGAAATGAGTTCTACAATCTCTATAAATACTCTGATTCGCCTTGTCAAATATAAATTCAAGGGCTCTTTTGCTTGCTCTTGAATCTTGAAAACTTGATGAGTTCGATCTTTACTTGTATTTGAATTCAAGGGCTCTTGGGCTTGATCTTGAATTCGGTGTTCTTGATCTCGATATATGGATTTGACGATCTTGAACTTGAACTTGATATGATCTTGACTTGTACTTGAATCCAAGGGCTTTTGGGCTTGTTCTTGAATCCTGTAATCTTGATCTTGATGCTTTCTTGAACTTGAATGCTTGATTTCTTGATTTCTTGAATTTTCCTTGTTGCTTGTAGAGAAATCTGCGTGTTTGATCCACGAGCTTTCTCTGGCTTCTTGTTAGAATTCTTGATGTTTATTCTGAATTATGAGGAGCCTTTTATACAGTAGTAGAATGGAGGAGTCATGATGGAATCAGACATTCTTCTGATCAATCAAATTTAAGGCGACATGGCACAGGAAAAGTGATAAGAATAGGACTCATTAAGTTATAATGGAATCAGGCTTTCTTCTGGACAATCCAATTAAAGGTGATATGACGCAGGAAAAGTGATAAAAATAGGACTCCCTTTAAGTAAAATGGCGATATTTAATTAGTTGAGACACATCACTTACATGTGTGGTGCATATTTATTGGCCTTTGATTTAGACAGCGATGCCACATCATTTTGACACGTGGCATGATCATATTGTCTTCTTTATTTGACTTGGCATGTCATGTCATCCGACACGTGACATCAAGTAAGCCTCTTGGATGGGAGGATATTGGGCTCAAAGAAGTGAGTTGGACTTTTAATTGAATTCATATTTTATTAAATTTTAATTAATTAACCCAATTATACTATTTCATAATATTTATTTGGACTAATATATTTTGAATTTAATATAATTTGAATCATATTATAAAATTTATAATTTAATAAATTTTATATGATTACACACACCTACACAAATAAAAGTTTGGCTTGTCTATAACAACTTGTAAAGTCATTTAATTTGCAATTTGATTTATAAACAGACTTGAATGCCTTTTCCCACCGTTCCCTTTTAATTACTTGACATTTTTGGATTTGACAAATAATTAATAAAAATAATGATTAACATGATTATTTTATTACATTATTCTTATTAAATAATGTTTAATATATTTTTAAAAATAATTTTAAAAATAAATAATTAATAGAAGTGTAAAATATAAAAAATATATATTTTTTACATATTAAAATGACAAATAAACATGAAAATATATATATTTAAAATAGTGAACAAATAAAATAAACGAGAGGAAATATAAAAATTAATTAATGGTACTCATGTGGAGCCACTATAGTATATGATTCTTGTAACTCCACAAAAGAAATCATGCAAGTTCCTACTCTTATCTTCATCGATGTATATTACTCCATATTTTACTTTGCACAGTAACTTAACCATTACAAGGATGCTAGGATAATCGATAGTAGTTAAACCATGCTAAGTAAATTACTTTTATGACAAAAGAATTATCTTGTTATATAATTTGAAATGGAAATTCATCTTATCAAATCTGTAATGTAATTGTTACATAGGTCACAAATTTGTGATGAAATTGTTACAAACCTTCATTTTCATAAAAAGAAATTATGACGAATTTATAAATCTATCATGCATAAATATATTTTTTTTGTTACTTTAAAAGCACCTTTATATTAGAACTTCAAAAAGGATACAAGAGATTCCAATCTATTTTGACGGTTGACACGCCAGTCCCTATCAAAATTTGCACTCACAGGTGTCTAGTGTTGTAAAAATTAAAATATAGTCATAAACTCTAGTTTTTGATTCCAAATGATGTCATTCCCATTCTGTCCTGTTGAAGCAAGCCTCACACTAATTTTCTTACACTCTCAAATCTTGTGTAGACGATGCTTTCTGCCACTGTGTTTGTCTTCGTATAACAATGTTGTATCTCTTTCTTTTTTGTCGCTTCTACCTTCGTTTGCATGTTTCATAATGTACTTATTTTTCAATTGCAGTGTTGAAGAAGGTCTTAGGTCTTAGGCCTAAATCACACCCCCAAAAGCTAGCTCAAAGGGATGAGGATTGCCTAAACCTTATAAGGAGATCACCCATCCCATTAATCACCAATGTCGGGACTTTGTGTCTCAACATCCCCTCACGTCCAGTGCTTAACATCTGGTGCGTAGACAATTTTTTGGGGGCCCAACATTGGGTGAGACAGCCCCTGCTCTGATACCATGTTGAAGTAGGTCTTAGGTATAACTCACACCCCAAAAGCTAGCTTAAAGGGAGAAGAATTGCCTAAACCTTATAAGAAAATCACTCATCCCATTAACCACCAATATGGGACTTTGTGTCTCAACATGCAGTAACATAGAATCTACCTCTACTATTACATTTTGCAAGTGCTAGATCTAGACCATATTGGATGTCGTATATTCAGCCAAATATTTGTTCCTCCCTGGAGGTATATCGAGAAGGCAACTAGAAGCTTACTTTCACTATTGCCGCCGCCTATTTTTCTTGATAAATAGCTTAACGTCAAACTAACTATAATATTTAATTCTTTTGGAGCATAGACGCCAACCGGTAATATTAAATCGATTTTAAAAAATATATACATAAAATAAACTAATAAAATATGTAATTTAGTGAAGACTATAAATTCCACATACATCACTATTTTTAAAGTAGGTACACGCACGAGTCATGTCATTGCAATATTTTTCAATTCAATTACCACAAATAAACATTAAATCTACCAAATTAAATAAAACTTGTATGTTACATACTATTGGAATTTGGCAAGTCAACAATGGCCACCAACCATGGTAATATTCAAGCACATCATTAAAGACCAAGAAATATTTCAGCACACCATTGGAGAAAACATGGCACACCATTGATGACCACCACCTTCTCACCTACCCCTCGTTTTGTTGTATAAATAGAGGGCTTGAGGTGAGAACTAAACACATCAAGAACATCTGAGTTTTGTAAGAGAGAGTGTGAGCTTGAGTGTTCGGTAAATCTTTCTCCAGAATAAAATCCGTTGCTTCCTCCCGTGAATATAGGCAAATTATCGAACCACGTAAATCTTGTGTTTTTGTGTCATTTGTTATTTTGTTTATCTTCGTGAATCATCTTGGGCACAATAATTGGTATCAAAGCCAGGTTAGAGGCGTTTGTTGAATTTATAAGTGACAGGCCGAATTTTGGATTTTTCGGAGTTTTGCTCAAAATTCAATTCTAAGTGCACCATTGGATTCATCTTGCCGAACGGAGTCCAATGCATCAAACGTCGACTAAATCAGAGTTCAAACGAGCCCAAAAATCTCGGTCAAAGTTAGGTCAACTCTGGCGGGTTTACTGTTCATCGTCTGAAGTTCGCCGGAGAAGACGATTGGATTCACTGTTCATTGTCAGAATATCGCTGAAAAAAAGGATCGAATTTACTGGTTATTCCCACAGTTGACCAGATTTAAATCCATTTGATCGATCCGATCCAGCTCATTTTTCATCCGATTTTCACAAGATTAGAGTGGTTTCCACCATTTTTGACCGTTCCGGACGCAACTGTTCCCTTTGTTTCTGCTAATTCAGCTTGTAAGTTATACCTATATCTTACTTGGAATTAATTTAGCACCATTTTTTAGCACTTTCACGCGTCGTGTTTTTTTATTATAATGGAGGAAGAAATCTCAAAAGAGACTGCAACCACAAGTACTTCTTGGTAAAGAAGCTCAATGTCTAATGCAAAATTTGATGTTGAGAAATTTGACGGCACAAATAACTTTGGCATATGGCAATGCGAAGTTATGGATATCCTTATCCAACAAGATCTTGATATTACTTTGGAGGAGGAAAAACCCGATGGTATGGATGACAAGGATTGGGTTAAACTAAATCGTCAAGCTTGCTTAACCATTAGGTTATGTCTTGCAAAGGATCAGAAATACTTTGTGATGAAGGAAACTCTGGCTAAGGAACTGTGGAAAAAGTTGGAAAATAAGTATATGACGAAGAGTATAGAGAACAGACTCTATCTGAAGAAGAAACTCTTTCGTTTCCAGTTCAAGCACGGTACGTCTATGCATACTCATCTAGATAATTTCAATAAAATTCTAGCAGATTTGATGAATTTAGATGTTGAAATTATTGATGAAGATAAAGCATTATTATTATTAAATTCATTGTCTGATTCATATGATGACTTGACTACTACCTTACTGTATGGTAAAGATGAGATAAAGTTTAATGATGTCTCAAATGCTTTGATGAATAATGAGGTACGAAAGAAGGATCTACAAGTCCACAGAGATCCTTCATCATTAGAAGCTCTGATAGTATGAGGGAGAACCTTTAACAGAAAGGGTGGAAGATCTCGCTCAAAGTCAAGGGGGAAATCATTCGGAAGGCAAACTTTGGCAAAAGACGAATGTGCATATTGTCATCAGAAGGGCCATTGGAGGAAAGACTGTCCAAACAAGGATAAAAAGAAGGAGCCTAGTGTTAGTGTTGCTCGAGACGAGGATGAAGATCAACCATCCACTGTTAGCGCATCGCCAGCAATATGTCATTCTGATGAATGGATTCTTGATTTAGGATGTTACTATCATATGTGTCCCAACAGGGACTAGTTTTCAAACTTGCAGGAGTTTGACAAAGTTTTTGTTTTAATGGGCAAAAACAACGCCTGTAAAATAAAAGGAATTGGCTCAATCAAATTGAAGTTGCATAATAGAACAATCAGACTACTGACAGAAGTACAGTATATCCCAGACCTAAAAAAAATCTTATCTCATTGGGATCTTTTGATGCTAAAAGTTATTCGATCAAGATCGAAAATGGTATTCTTAAGGTAATTAATGGTGCTCTTGTTTCCTTAAGAGGTACCCAAAAGAGAAATTTATATTTTCTAGATGAAAGCATCATTACTAGGAGTGCAGCAGTCTCCAAAAGCTCCAACAAGATAGGCCAATCCTGATTATGGCATATGCGCTTAGAGCATGTCGGTGAAAAATCTCTGCAAGGTTTAATCAACCAGGGTCTGCTAAAAGGAGCTCAGACAGGAAAGATTGATTCTACGAACATTGTATATTAGGAAAACAAATCCGAGTGAAGTTTGGAAACGCTATTCATAACACACGAGGAATTCTTGATTATGTCCACTCTGACATTTGGGGACCATCTAAAAATGCCACTTTGGCAAGTAAAAACTATTTTGTTACTTTCACCTATGATTACTCTAGAAGAGTTTGGGCTTACACTATGCGTAGAAAAGATGAAGTCCTAAATATTTTCCTTAATTGGAAAAAGATGTTGAAGAATCAAACCGGTAGGAAAATCAAGAAATTTTGATCAGATAATGGTGGAGAGTACACTTGCAATCCATTTCTCAAAATCTGTCAAGAAGAAGGGATAGTCAGATACTTCACCATTCCAGGAAATCCTCAACAAAATGGAGTAGCAGAACGTATGAACCGAACACTCGTAGACAAAGTTCGATGCATGCTATCTCAAGATGGTTTGGGAAAGGCATTTTGGGGAGAAGCTGTGAATTATGCTTCTCAGATTATCAACCGACTACCTACTGCTGCAAATGATGGTAAAGCACCACTAGAGATATGGTTTGATAAACCTGTTACTGACTATGACCGATTACGTATATTTGGTTGTCCTGCATATTATCATGTAACCGTCAAAATTGGATCCTAGAGCCCAGAAAGCCATATTTTTAGGCTTCAGTACTGGCATAAAGACGTATAGACTCTGGTGTCATAAGTCAAAGAAGGTTGTTATGAGTCGAGATGTTACATTTGATGAATCTCCAATGCTGAAACAAACATCTCCAGAAAAGTCATGTGAGGAATCTAGTTCACAACAGCAGGTGGAGCTAGAAATCACACCGAAGCCTGTTCCTTCAGTCATTCATCCTGAAGACATTGTGATGACCAAGAAGACATATTAGTTGAGGTGGAGCCCTCATTACCAGTTCCGGAGGGGAATCAGCTAGAAGAATAAATTGCTACTAGTAGACCACGCAGAGAGATTCGTAAACCAGCCCGATACACAGATATGGTAGCATATGCTCTTCCAGCAATCAATGATGATGTTCCATACACCTACAAAGAAGTTGTGCACAATGTAGATAAATATAACTGGACTGCAGCAATGGAAGATGAAGTAAAGTCTCTTCACCAGAATCAGACTTGGAAATTGGTCGAACTTCCAAAAGGAAAGAAAGCTATATGCTATAAGTGGGTCTATGCCAAGAAAAAAGGTGCTCCTGGCAAAGACAACATTCGATTTAAATCCAGACTTGTAGCAAAAGGCTATGCTCAGAAAGAAGGAATAGATTATAATGAGGTATTTTCACCTATTGTTAAACATTCATCTATTCATATATTATTGGCTTTGGTTGCACAATTTGATCTTGAGTTAGCTCAACTCGATGTTAAGACTGCATTTCTCCATAGTACTTTGAACAAGGAGATCTATATGACTCAACCTGAAGGGTTCAAAGTTCGACGAAAGGAGAACTTGGTTTGTAAATTGAACAAATCCTTGTATGGTCTGAAGCAGTCACCACGACAGTGGTACATGAGGTTCGACAGCTTCATAAAGAAACATAAGTACACAGTAGCCAATATGATCATTGTGTATACTATCGTAAACTTCATGATGGTACGTGTGTCTATTTTCTCTCATATGTCAATGATATGTTAATTGCATCTAAGAGCAAGGTGGAGATAGACAAATTAAAGGCTCAATTAAGATCAGAATTTGAAATGAAGGATCTTGGAGAAGCCAAGAAAATTCTTGGAATGGAGATTACCCGGGATAGAGTGAAAGGCACAGTATGTTTAACACAAACTCAGTATTTGAAGAGAGTTCTTCAAACATTCGGCATTGATGGCAACATCAAACCTGTAAGTACACCATTGGCATCGCATTTTAAATGAAGTGCTTTATTATCTCCAAGTACAGATGACGAAAAGAAGCAAATGGAGAATGTTCCATATGCATATGCAGTTGGTGCCTTAATGTATGCAATGGTGTGTACTCGACCTGACATTTCACATGCTATAAGTATAATAAATCGTTATATGCATAATCCAGGAAAAGGCCACTGGCAAGCAGTGAAATGGATTCTACGTTACATTCATGGTACTGTGGATATTGGTTTGAAATTTGAGAAAGACAAAATAATCGGCGAACATATCGTTGGATATGTTGATTCAGACTATGCTGGAGATCTTGATAAGCGGCGATCTACTACTGGTTATGTGTTCACTATGGTAGGAGGACCAGTAAGTTGGAGATCAACATTACAGTCAACCATAGCTTTGTCTACTACAGAGGCAGAATACATGGCTGTAACTGAAGCTTTCAAAGAAGCAATTTGGCTTCACGGACTGATTAGAGACTTGGGAGTTGTTCAAGAGAATGTGAGAGTTTTTTGTGACAGCCAAAGTGCCATCTGTTTGGCAAAGAACCAAGTTCATCATGATCGTACCGAGCATATTGATGTTAGATTCCACTTTGTTCGAGAAATAGTAGACGAAGGAAGCATTCTACTACAAAAGATCGAACCCGCAGATAATCCTGCAGACATGCTCACAAAAGTGGTTACAGGGATCAAGTTCCAACATTGTTTGGACTTGATCAATATCTCTTGAGCCCGTAGCGCCTAAGGGCGTATTGGAAGCAACGTTGATTAACTCGTCAAGGTGGAGATTATTGGAATTTGGCAAGTCAACAATGTCCACCAACCATGGTAATATTCAAGCACACCATTGAAGACCAAGAAATATTTTAGCACACCATTAGAGAAAATATGGCACACCATTGATGACCACCACCTTCTCACCTACCCCTTGTTTTGTTGTATAAATAGAGGGCTTGAGGTGAGAGCTAAACACATCAAGAACATCTGAGTTTTGTAAAAGAGAGTGTGAGCTTGAGTGTTCTGTAAACCTTTCTTCTGAATAAAATCAGTTGCTTCCTTCCGTGGACGTAGGCAAATTGCCGAAACACGTAAATCTTGTGTTTTGTATCATTTGTTATTTCGTTTATCTCCGTGAATCATCTTGGGCACAACATATTGGGTAGTAGAAATATATGTTTAATATAATTATACGATATTAATTTATATAAACACTTGATGCTAATTAAATTTTATCCTAATCTATATACAATAAGGATATGTTCTTCAAAGACATCAATACTATTGTAACAACTTTTTTTTAATATAATAAAGATTAATAATATATGTAATGTGTGTTAAATTGATATTTGTTCTAATTAATTAAATATTGAATTCATATAATTTGCAAAGTATATTTCAATCACTTTAGCACTCTACTCTCTAGTTCAATCCTGCAAAACAAAATGATTCTCATTTTATTAAATATAACTTTAAAAAACTAAAATGCATAAAAAATGAATTTTAGTGATCAATTTTAAAAAATAATAACTATATTAATATATAACAGATAATAATAAATTATTATCAGTGCAAAAAAAAACCGAGAGAAGAAAAGAATGGATCATCTTCTATCTCTTTGATTTACTATAAGTTTTTTATGAATATTTTACT
>JAOTQJ010026444.1:0-16376 GCA_025642045.1 Solanum sejunctum | reverse complement strand
AGGGGGTATATATAGAAACCTTAGTTTCCAAAATTGCACATAAGGGCTCCAATTTTATCTATAGTTCAATTAGGCCCAAACTTTTCTATCTTTAATCCAATTGAGGACATGCGACTCCAACTTAATTATGCACCCCAAATTCACTTGATACTCTAATTATACACCGTAAATATATTTAAGTTTAAATTACACGACATCTATAACAATATTTCCCAATTGGATAATTATCCTTAATTTAAAGAAAAACAGGGTCTAACAAGAATAGACTAAATGGAAACTTTCCTCTAGAGTATTGTATGATAAGAAAATACCACCTAAACTCAAAGGTAAGTTTTACAGAGTGGTCGTTGGACCATTGTTGTTGTATGGGGTGGAGTGTTTGCTAATTAAAAATGCACATGTTTAAAAGATGCATGTCACAGAGATGAGGATGCTGAGATAGATGTGTCGCTACACCAAGAGTGACAAGGTTAGGAATGAGACCATTCGGGAGAAGCTAAAGGTGCTCCGGTGGCCGAAAAGATGAGGGAAGTGAGACTGCAATGGTTTGAACATGTGCAGAGAAGGAGTAACAATGTTCCTATTAGGATGTGCAAGAGGTTGATTTTGGGATCTATATGGAAGGTTAGAGGTAGACCGAAGAAGTACTGCGGGGATGTGATTAGACAAGATACAATGAAACTTGATCTCATTGAGGACATGATCTTAGATAGAAAGAAGTGGAGGTCCCAAATTAGGGTAATAGGCTGACTGGTAGGATTAGGGGATATATGGCCTTGGGGTATAGTAGGTTTAGGTGGAGGACGTGTTTTTTATCATGTGTTCCCATTATCTGTCTCATTATGTGTTAGTTTTATCATATTCACATACTGCCATGTGTTATTCATTATTAGTCGCTCTTTCGGTTCCCTTCCTTTTCCTTTTTGTCATATATAGTTTTTTCTGCTTATGGATTTTGAGATGAGGGTTCTCAGGAAATAGTCTCTCTACTTCTATGAGGTAGTGGTAAGATCTGCATACAATCTACCCTCCTCAAACCCCACTTATGGAATTTCACTGGGTATGTTGTTGTTTGTAAATATTATTAATTTGATGCAATAGTCTAATCTATTATTTACAGAGAAAATCAATTCAATTACTTATAATATAGATATGTTAATAGTTTATGAATACGAAAAAGTAATAGTTTGGAGTTATTGATTAAAATTTAATTTTAAAAAAGACTCCTAAATATAAAAGAAGTAATTTAATACTTTCAACAATTTTAATTACTCTTTTTTCTTTTCTAAATTTATTATATTATATATTTTTATTAACAAAATATTTGATGATCTAAATTTTAATTAATTTTAAAATATTAAATATTAAAAAGAAAAAATAGTAATATTTTTCCTTGTCTTTGTAGTTAGACAATTATTTATATAAAATAGTCCTAAATCAAGAATGAAATCTAAATATAAAGAAATTCTAATTCAAAAGTAAATCTTAAAATTAAATAAATAAATGAGTAAATACTTAATAAATTTAAAAATAGTGAAAAAACGATTTTGTCTAAAGGAATGCCTTATAATGAATAGCAAAAAGTTCAAACAACAGTACTAAGGGTTTTTCACACTTTTAATATGGTATAGATTTTTATCTTTTTACAATACTATTTGAAGTTTGATTTAGAAGTTTGAATAATTCAATAAAAGGTTATATTCCATTGATATCAATAACTCTAATAGATCTCAAATATAAATCATATCAATATTAATGTTGACAAAAAAATAAACTTAACATTAAGAATGAATAATTAATTTTGAATTTTTTCTTTAGTTATATTGGCTTAGATAATTAAAATACATAACCTAATTTTAAATTTATTTAATATTTAGTAAATACTTATTTTAGCATGATTTTATCACGAACCCAATCTTATATGATTGGTGCCTATGCTGATCTTCTGATGGGAGAACCTTTACTATAATCGGAACAAGCAACTAATATGAGTACAGATGAATATAAAGATGTGAAAACAAATTTAAATGAGAATTAAGGTTGAGCTCCTGCAAATTCAACCACCAATCCAGATGGTATAGAAAAATAACCCCCTAGAACTTGAAACTCATAAATCATAAATATCTAAAATGTTTGATTCCAAAACAAATGGACTATGAGAATGGATGAATCCATGGTAGCCTGCAATGGTTTGTCTCACCACTGAATTTGATTGCTCACTGATTTCCTAATTGAGGTATATTAACAATCATTGAAGATACTTGATGTAATGACATAGACGGTCATTTCTGGCATTTTCAGCCAAATTATCAATTTGCCCTTCTTAAAAGTTTTCTTGGATCATTTTTTTGTTGGTTCGAAAAGTCGAATTTTGAAAATCTTGTAAAAAGTTAGAGTTTTGCAAAAGAAAGAGTTTTAAAAGGCTTAAAGTTTGAAATTTTAAGTTTTGATGTTATTTTGAGTTTTGGGTGTCGGAATCTGATTCTGGCAATTCCATCAGTCTCGAAATGTCGTATCTAGTCTAGGAGAACTTGCAGAACTGAATTTGGAGTTAAAACGGAGATTTTAGGCCCAAAGTTGCATTTCTAGTACATTTTGGATCATAAGTTTGACTTTGGACAACATTTGGAATTCGAGGTCTCATATCGAAATTCCATCAGTTCCAAAGTTTAGAATTAAGTTGATTTTTTTTGTTAGCAATAGTATTGATATTGATTTTGATTTGAGATTTATTAGAGTTATTAATATCTATGGAATATCGCCTTTATTGGACTATTAAAAATTTTTAAGTCAAACTTGAAATAATATTGAGATTATATCTATAAAAAAAAAGTATAAGAAATACTTATAAATTATATCAAAATAAATAGCTCTATGTATAAAGTAATTTTTAAAAATTATATATATGATGCTTGATTAGTTTGGTCTCGAATTAACTTTTTAAAAGTTCAAACAAAATTAATCCAATACAATTTGTAATTTTTTTCTTTAATGCTAAACCAAATCAAACAAAATCACTAATAAAAAATTTTCTCTGTTTGCAATTTAATGCCATTGCGAATTCGAATATCTTAAATGTTCCTGAATAATGTGTGGTTCTCAAATCTGATGACACTACTGTCCTTGCTAGAGCTTAAGAAAAAGACTAGTCATGTAATTATGTCCCTCTGGGAATTAAATTATTTATGGTTTTACAAACTTCATGAACATTTTGGATTTTCTATTCCCCATTCCTCCGAAATTAAGTTATTTATGGTTTTACAATCTTCATGAACATTTTGGATTTTCTCTTCCCCATTCCTTCCAATATAGTGTTTTTAAATTCTGCTTTCCAATGGATATTAGTCCACAACTTCATGTTGCTATGGTGTCAAGCTCTGGCATGGGTCATTTAATCCCAGTACTAGTCTTAGGCAACTAATTAGTCACTCACCATAACATCAAAATTACAATACTTGCTATCATTACAAGCTTTTCATCGTCCGAAATCAAATTTCTCAAGAAATCCAATAGGGAAAAAGCTATCAAAATAATTTCCATTCCATCGGTCGATATTTCCCAACTAATAGACTCCAATACTAAAGATTTCACTCAATTTCGACTACTGGTCCAAGAAGCTTTGCCTAAAATTCGTTCTACCATAGCATCGATGAAGCATCGTCCAGACGCTCTCATGATCGATATTCTTTGTACACAAATATTCCCCATAGCGGAAGAATTTAATATTCCGAACTATGTGACCATACGACTATGGCATGGTTATTAGCATTAAGTACATACTTGCAGGTTTTTGACCAAGAAATAGAGGGAAAATACGTTGCTCTTAAAGAACCTCTGGAAATTCTAGGTTTCAAAGCATTAGGACCTGATGATATGGTGGATCCCATGTTGGATCGGTCCGATCAATTGTACGAAGAGTGTCTTAAGTTAGGAATGGCATATAAGTATTTTGATGGAATCTTGATAAATACTTGGGAAGATGTTGAAGGAGAGACTATCAAAGCGCTTCAAAGTAATGATAAGTTGAGTCAGTTTTAAAGCTGCCACATTTTTCAATTTATCCAATTGGTCCCTTGAGGAGAACAATTGAAATAACTAAGCGTGATGAGGTAATTTACACTTTCTTTAAATATAACATAAGAAATTATATGAAAATTTGAGTAGCCAATAAAAAGTTGTTACATCATTAATGAAAAAAAATTATGGGTCGTTAAGTTGTCGTTAACTTCCCAAACCCCACCTGTGGGATATTACTAGGTATGTTGTTGTTGTAAGTTGTCGTTAACTTGAAGGGCAAATTAGAGTCATTTATTAACGTTAGGGGTATATTTGGCCCAAAGATTAACAGAGAATATATTTGTCCCATTTCATATAGTTGAAGGGTATATTAGACCCTTTCCCATTTTTTAAATGATGAGATCCACAATGTAAATAGAATTGTTGTTTAGTTACTTTAATCTGCAGTAAAATTTATATTAATTAGTAGACTATTAAATTACTCCCTCCGTTCAACTTTACTTGGTTCCTATACTATTTTGGGATATCCAACAATACTTGTTCACTTTATGAAATGAAGAGATAATTTTACACTTAGTTCTTAATTTATCCTTATCATTAATTATAGTCATTTTCCTATTATATTTTTCAAGATATTGTATTTATTATATTCAGAGGGTACTTTAATAAAATTACCCCATCATTTACTACTTCTTAATCACTGTGCTAAGTCAATAGGAATCAAGTAAAATTGGACGAAGAGAGTAATATTTTTCTTCATCTACTCCAAAAACTCTTAGCTTTCAATATTTGGTAGTCAAAATTAGAAATACACTTGATACCATTACAATTACTTCAGTAGTTGCTAAAATCCAGACTAGTTTCACATGTGATCATTTATTAGTACTGTATTAATGTGGGTAACAGTCTTTTTTTTAAGTTCATCTTAAAAACAAGTCACATTATTATAATTAAAAATATTTAAATTTTTAAAAAATTATCCTTAATGAAATAATTTATAATCACACAAATATCTAAGTATTATTTTAAACTACAAGTTTCAAAAGTCTTTCTTTTCTCCTTAAACAATATGTCAAGTCAAACAATGTTAAGTAAAATAAAACGGAGGGAATAATTTTTAGCTGAAAAGTCATCGTTCATCTTGATTTTAATTTTCTTAAATTTTAAGAAGTAGTTTTATGACATAATAATGGGTTACATGACAATATAAGAAATCAAGCCTATTTATAATTAATTTCATACATGCATAATTTAACTCTAAATAATTTGTGTTCTTTGTTCATATTTCCAATAGGTGATTCAATGGTTGGACAAACAAAAGTATGAGTCAATTCTATTTGTATCTTTTGGAAGTGGTGGAACCCTTTCATCTCAATAAATAACTGAACTTGCATGGGGTTTGGAATTAAGCCATCAAAAATTTATTTGGGTGGTACGTCCACCGTCCGATAGTAGTGCAGACAGAGCATATTTAAAATCCAATGGAAACAATACATGTGGCACATCGGAATACTTACCAGAGGTGTTTCAAACTAGGATTAAAGATATGGACCTAGTAGTGTCTATGTGGGTCAAACAAGTCAGAAATTTTGAGTCATTTGTCGGTGGGTGAATTTATGTCATATTGTGAAAGGAATGCGAGGATTGAGAGTCTTACGAATGATGTCCGTATGATAGCGTGGCCAATACACGTGGAACAAAAAATGAATACCACCATGCTCACGGAGGATCTTGGGGTGGCGATTCGGCCGGCAGTTTTGCCACAAAGAAATTGGTGAATAGAGAGGAGATTCAAGGAATGGTAGGATTTTGATGGAGACAAAAGAAGGGAAGAGTATAAGAGAAAAGGCTAAGAAACTAAAGATGAGTGCAGAAAATGCACCAAGTGAAGGAGGTTCATCTTACAATTTTATGTGTGAGTTTGCGAAGCATATTCGTACAAGATAATTGTGGGTCAATTTTATTTTTTCCTCTTAAAATAAATTGTCATGTTTGCTTTTCATGTATGTTGGATTAGGGTGTATTGTACATTTTAAAAGCATTTAGTATTCAAAGTTCATAGGCTTAATTATTTTAAATTCATGATGAATATATTTACTAAGAATAAAGTATGCTCAAGTAAAACTATTTTGAAGGCACCAAGGTTTTTATAATTCCTCCGCTGTTTGTACAAGCTAAAGTAAGTGCAGACAACTCACATGATAGCTATTCTAGAAAGAAATCAGTTTTAATGTGTCTCCTGGACATTGTTCTGATAACAACTTGTTTAGTACCATGGGCTATTTGCATCATAGCAACAGCCAGAACAGAATGCTAACCTAGCATATATATAATATAATCTATCCTTTGCTTACCAAAAAAAAAATCTAGTATTCTCTAAAGACTGTAAAATTTTATTGATCAATTTATATTAAATATGAATTAAATTTTAAATTCATGATAAATTGATAAAGTTAAATTATTGGCTAATGAGATTAGATTAATATTTAAGTTAAAATTATATGACTTAAATAAAATAAAAAATTCAAATTATATTTGGGTCAGTCCATTAATTGACAAGACGAGCTCAACTCATGTTTTTCGAGGCCAACGTCTTCAAAAATTAATTGATCACAAAAATACTGCAAAATTCTAACTTACAATTATATAAAGGGGTCTTTATAAGACCAGAAAAAAAAAAAGAAGAAGAGGAACAAGAAAAAGAGAAATACATAGAAAAGTTCTGCTCTTCATTGGTGATCCGCATGTCTTCTGCTTACAAAGGAGATTTTTTCTCCATGTTGTAAGCCGCAAGTATTTATATTTTTGCGATTGTGATTAAAGCTTGGCTCCGCCTTCGTAGTAAAGTTTCAACAACTATTTTTTCAATTCAAGAACAAAGTGAACTCTTGAGTTGATGATCTTGAGGAGAAGAATCATAGGATTACATTTTTTAAAATTTTTTATAAAGATTGTGACCTTACAAATTCCTAAAATACAAATATTATTGTTTGCTTCTATTTTTTTTTATTGTTATTTTTCAGGAACGAAACTTAGTCGGTTACTAATTGGCATGCTCAATGGGACAATCTTTACCTCTCATCTCTTCTCTTCAAAAGAATTAATGTTCAAGAACATTCAGACGCTTCCAAAAAGGTTAACTTGAAATCCGCATCCGCAAAAAACTATTGGATCCAAATTCTGATCTATTTAAAGTAACAAGAAATTATCAATACGATCGCAAATGACATCAATTTTAAATCTGATGTTTTTGAGGATATTGACTCCGTAAATGACTTGAAAATTGCCATGGAGATTATGGCCCAAATTAGAAGGAGTAAAGCAGAAAATTTGGGACAACAAGTGTTTCAAGCACCACCTAAATCATCTCATGTTTGTTATTAGTCTTCTCCAAAAGAAGAAACATCCTTTTTGTATGTTATAGAACAAGGGAAAGACATCGTTAAGGTAGTAGAAAGAACTTTGGATCGACTAAGACTGTTACGAGAATGACACTGTCAGTCTAATAATCCTTCATGCATGAAGATTATGATGTCTTAAGCACTAGATCTGCTATGATCTTCCTTCATGTTACTTCTCAATCTAAATTATTTTAGTGATGTTCTGCGCTATTCTTCATTCTCTATGATGGTTGTGCAAGTCATGGTAATTGAAACTTTTACCGTAGAAAAACAACTTGCAAATTTGATGAAAGTAGTTGAAGGCCTATCAAAATACATCAAAAGTCAAGACATCCAAATTACCAAGTTGACAAATATAATAGAGAATATGAAGCAGAGAGAATCTACTCAATTATGTGCAAAGCTTCATGAAACGCAAGAGAAAAAAGAGTCTTTCACAAAACAAGAAACAACAATCAAGGAGTTTCAAGTGTCTGCTGAAGGCCTAATTCCGTTTGATCAAATGAAAGACTTCATCATGGAGAATATCAAAGATATTGATAACTTAAAGATACATGCTGGCTATCAACCTCCCCAACTGTAGCAATTTGACGATAAGAGAAATCCGAAATAACATGTAGCACACTTTGTCAAAACTTATAATAATACTGAAACATATGATGATTATCTTATTAAGCAATTTGTTCGATATATATATTTCTCTTATTTATAAGCCAATAAGGCGGGGACGAACGCTGCATTTTCAAATTGTACAAAAAGTAATATTAGTAGTACATTTAGTTTGATCTATTATTTACACGTGTAACTCATTGCCCATTATCAAATATTTTCTCTTTTTGTGACACGTATTCAAACTTTCCTGCTCCATTAATGTCATGATCTTCCATACCCATTTCTTCTTTCAATACTCTCATTGGATTCAATGGTGGAAAATTGCTACAATTTTGATCAAACTTGATATCATCAACGACCCAATTGTTCTATTTTTGGATGAATCCATTTTTGATCGAGATTCCACCCGTTAGCGTCCCGTCTTCAAGGTACTCTGCATCTTCATGTTTTTTGTTCCGTGTTGTTGATTCTTTCTTTTTTTTTCTGATGTATGAACTATTGGGTATACAAACTCATCCCACATTAGTGGGAGAGAACAAGTAGAATCTATTTAAATAGGTTCAACCAAATCCATTAGTATAAAGCCTTTTGGGAGATGCCCAAAAATAAATCTGTGCGGCTTAGCCCAAAGCAGACAATATCATACTAATGCGGGGTTGGGGTGTGGATACGCACTGTCTCTACAACTTGGCGCCCACCGTGGGGCAATAACAGCGGTGTAAGATGATTTGGCGGATCATATGGTGTAACCTAGCGATGTGAAGGTCTGCGGTAATGCCTTGTGTTGAAAGTCTTCCCGATAGGATGGTCGGGTGACGTGTCCCGTAGGTTATTGAAGTGGTACAAGATAGTGACAGATCTTAAATCGAAGGTCTGCGGTAATGCCTTCTGTCAAAAGTCTTCCCGACAGGATGGTCGGGCGACGTGTCCCGCAGGTTATTGCGGCGGTACAAGATGGTGACAGATCTAAAATCGATAATCGCTAAAGAGAAGGTCAAGAGATTGTGTGGTCCGGGTTTGAGGGGAGGTTTGTTGGGTATACAAATCCATCCCACATTGGTAGGAGAGAACAAGTAGAATCTATGGTTGTCACGGCAGTACAAGATGGTGACAGATCTGAAATCGATAATCGCTAAAGGGGAGGTCACGAGATTGTGTGGTCCGGCTTTGAGGGGAGGTTTGTTGGGTATACAAACCCATCCTATATTGGTGGGAGAGAACAAGTAGAACCTATTTAAATAGGTTCAACCCAATCCATTAGTATGAGGCCTTTTGGGAGATGTCCAAAAATAAATCTGTGAGGGCTTGGCCCAAAGCGCACAATATCATACTAATGCTTACTTTTGGTGAATTCTTTCTCCATTTCTTCTTGAAAGAAGTATTGAAACCACAACGAAAGTTTGGGAATGAAACTTATAATTTGTGTCAAGTTTAGGAATGTTTTTAATTATTTTCTGTTTCTTCTTTGTTTTAACTGATTTATTGAAAATGGAAGTTGATAGTCATTGTTGGTAATGAATATTTGGTGAATGGGTAAATAAAAATTGGGTGAATTAGTAATAGAAAATGTGTAAACGAAATTATTCTTTCTGAATGGATGAGTCTATTGGTGATGAAGTTGGGGTAAAAATTTTCACATGCATAACAATATTATTTCAGGTTTGTCGTTCAATATATTAAGGGTATTTGATATATAGTCGGCTAAATCAACTTTTTCTCCTCCTTTAATTGTGCGTATATAGATATGGAAATTTCTATATATTCTATATTTTTTAAGCCATTTTTAGTGATCTTGCCGCTAATATTAGAAGCACGTTAAGAGTTTCTTCAACTACGAAAATCTAAAGTGTTGATAAAAATTAAAAACCCGTAATGAAGAGTAGGACAAGCGGAAAAGAGAGAATACATATGTGGAGTAGATTTTAGTATCCAACAATATAAATAATGAAGAAGTCAACGTATATACATGCTAATGAAATTCAAAGTATTTCAAGTAGAATGTATAATGCTGTCATTTTTGATACCTTAGACATTAATAAAAGAATTTGATGCATCATTAAAATTTGTGCATCACATTGTTTTTTATTATGTGAGAAAGTAAAAACAAGAATTAGGAGTATGACCAAATTTAGAGTATTTAAATCTGACTATAGATTATCATTAGCAAGAGTTTAGAAGTTAAAATTCTTTACTCAGAAACTATAAGGTAGACTTTATTGTGCATATTTATCCACAAAAGTTATCACACAGGACAGTTTCGTAAGTATTTCTCAAGTTGTAAGTTATGAAAATAAAAAAGATTGCAACTGGAAGTCTTGTTCATGTATTCTGTTCATTAATTTCAGTTACTACATAGTTACTGAGCGCACTAGCTAACTATTATCTTTAAACCAATAAATTTACTTGTCTAAAAGCGAAGTTGATATGAGCTAAATTTCTATGCCAGAAGCTGTCCAAAAGCAGGAAAAAATTATTAAAGACTTTATTCGGCGGCGAGTTCCAAAGGCTTCAAATACTGAGCAGACATACTCGGAATGCACTTCTATCATTGCTTTGTTAGGGTAAGTATTACTCACTCGCTTTCAATTTATGTGTCTTACTTTTTTTTGGTTTGTTCAAAAAAGGAATGTCTCTTTCACATCCACTAACATTTAAATTTCGACAATCCACGTGATATATCTAAGATCACAAGGTTTAGATGACATTTTGATATATTACACATATTTAATTTAAAATCATAAGATATGAAAGAAGTTATTATTTTCGTGAACTCCGTATCCTGAAAAACTATGAGTTGGATAAACTGTTTACTAAGAACTTGTACCAAAAAAAAACAATATATAACGTACAGTAACAGGAAAGTCATATTTGTTGCTTCAATATATAGAAGTACTCAATTATGCACATATTGTACATACCCTCTTTTTATACTTCACTATTTTATTTATCTTGATGTAGGATTGGAACAAGATTAATATCATCTCAAGGTATATGAACTTATCTTTCTCACATGTGCAGAAAAATGTCGCCTTTCTAACCATGTTACTGCAAACTGCAAAGACTTTTAATTAAATGTAGTTAAATTAGATATTCAGTTGAATGTACTTAAATTATTTAAGTTATATTGTCGCTGTAACGGTCCAGCCCAACACTGTGAGGTATTGTCCGCTTTGGACACCGTGGCGACGGGCCACGCGTACCCGCACAGATTTGTCCGTTTGGGTTACCCCAAAAGGCGCCTCACAAGTTAGATCCAAGCCTCTACTAATATAGCCCAGGAACTCCCCCTCTTCTGCCGATGTGGGATTCGCCTAAGTGAGCCGAGGCGACGCACCAGTGCAGGGACGGCGATACGTAACGCCTGTAGCTCACTTAGGCGAATCCCACATCGAAAAAAGAAGGGGAGTTCCTGGCTATATTAGTAGAGGCTTGGATCTAACTTGTGAGGCGCCTTTTGGGGTAATCCAAGAGGACAAATCCGTGCGGGTACGCGTGGCATCGTTGCTACGGTGTCCAAAGCGGACAATACCTCACAGTGTTGGGCCAGGTCATTACAATCGAATCGCGCATGTTGGTCTGTCCTCAGCATAGGCCATGGTCAATCTAGTGTATATATATATATATATATAACTCAACATCACAATCAAAACTCGATCAACTAAAGCTGAAATTATATATAAATAAGTATGATAAAAATTTTAACCTCAAAGAAAAAATCCAACCCACTAATTAAAACTAAAATTATATATAAATAATCATGTATAAAATTCCAATCTCACAAAAACAAAAACTAAGCCAAGTACTTCTCAAGTCCTACTGAAACAACAGCGGCATGATAAAATAAAGTGCATGGTATAGGATGGATGGGAGTAGTGTATATTCTCGAACCTATTTCTAGTTGGATTAAGAATAAATATACTTTTAACACCACTAATTATAAAGAGGAAAGAAGATAAGCCATGATTCAGAATGCAAATCAATTCGGTTGAGAGATTTTAGGAGGAAAATCTGGTGGGGAGAAAAATTAGGGATTTGAAATGTATAAGCGATTATTTTGAAACAGTTTATGAATGCTTTTTCTATAAAAAATTTAATTGGTGCGGCCGAATATAATGGCAAATCTGTTAAAAACTATACCAATTAAATATAATTAATTAATACTATACCCATATTGATTAATTACTAGGGGATATTTGTGTAATTTTTTCTTAATTAAATCATTATTTAAATTAGGGATTTTGGTTAATTGGATCTTCCCCAAAGTTTTATCTAACATTTAATTAGGGGTGGGCATGGTATATACCGAATATCATATTGAAACTGAATTTTTTTATATTGTGGTATGATTATTATGGTATTTGGTATGACTTATAATACTTTTTGGTATTCGAAAAGGCATTTGATATTTAAAAAATAAATATCAAAATACTATATATCATTTTGAAATATGTATATATAAAAGTATGTATATGTTAAATTTCAAATCATTTTAAATATAAATATATACAAATAAACTCTGAGACCATGTTGAAAAAAATTTTGAGAAAAATAAATTTGAAAGCATTGATTAGCTTTTGTATTATTCATTATCCACAACTTGAAAATGCTTATAGTGTTTGGTCATTTAATTGATTAGCTTGTGTCACGATCCAAGCCCAGGGCCTAGACGTGACACGGCGAATGAGAAGTCTAAAGACAACTCAAACAAGCCTCTTGATTGTAACATGCACACATCGTTGATTGCGGAAACAAAATAAAACAATAATAAGGGCCAAATAAGAAAAGGAAGCGAACTACGGGAAATCTTGAAAATCATTAAAAAAAAAAGAAACATAGGAAGAGTCAAGTTCATAGCGTATACAAGCACAATATCCAACAACACCTCTACTTTAAAATGGAGTGGGGGCCAAGACACTTTTCGGACTCACCCTTATAGTATCAAGTATTCAACATAACGAATAAGTCTCAATATAGCATGAATAAAATAGATAATGTCCTCGGAGTTGAGGACTCACCAAAGCTTTCTTCAAAAGAATCGAACTACTCACGTGGAGGAGAATGGTCGATAGGAGCTTTGGTCCCTACAGGGTAATATCATGTACACATAAAGTATGTATTAGTCCTTGGAATATACTAAGTGTGTGGGGTGCAATACAACAAGGATCACAAGCTATAATAAACAAGATGCTTAATCATAACCAATGAACATAAGCTCAATATGCCATGTGTAATCATTGCTTAGGATAAAATATGCTTGAAAATAATCATACATGCACAACTTGTTTAACACAATAAAGTAACATGAATAAATCATCCAAATACCTTGTACTAGAGGATAAAGAGTATAGCATGAGTCATGAACTCTTCTATTAGGTAGCGGATAATACATGGTACTAAGTCGTACATGAGACCAAGGTATATAACATGGTTCATGACCCTATCACATAGACATTAGGTAATACATCATGATAAATCGTACATGAGGATTAGGTATATAATATGGTTCATAACCCCGTAAGATATTAAGTAGTAGTGATACGTACATGAGGGTGAGGTATATAACATGATTCATGACCCCTTCGTGTAGACATTTGCCTTGTACTGGAGGATGAGGTATACAAAATGGTTCATGACTCCTTTTAGTAGTCTTCACAATTCACATGAACATAAAACATAGCATAATAGCTCCAGAATTCACTTGTAGAACATAGAAACCTTATCAAGAATTCAATACATACTTGGAAGCTCATAATTATCTTGAAACATTTGACTTTAAATCATGTAAACAATTTGAGAATTCTTGTTATATAATTTCATCAAACGCCTGGTGGGTTCATGATACTTATTCAAAATCATGGAACTCAAGAGTAAATAAAATGAGTAAAACCAATTCAAAATCAACCCACCAATATTGTATTAAAATCCCAATTTGAGTATCATGAAATCCATATCAAAAGTTCACCACAATTCATAGTTTTCAAAGCTCAAATCACATATAGTCTCAATAGACATGAATCAACTCATGATATAAGCTTTAAATAGATATTCATACATAATCAACAATACTTGATAAAACCCCAACATAAATCATGTTCAAAATTTATAATAAGAGATACACATAAGTAATAAAACTTGAAATCATGCAATTTTCATAAAAAGAGAAAGTTGGGCTTTGTGGGTGAAAGGACCCTTGGATGAAAACCCACATACCTCAAACTTGGATTTTCTTAAGATGAGCTTGAAGAAAACTTGAAGCTTGGATTGGGTCCTTGAGTTACAAAATTGAGCTTGAAATTCTTGAATTTGAGTGAGAGATTTAATAGTCTTGGAGAGATTTTTGAGAGGGTTTTGTGAGTTGTAGAGTTGAAAAATAGCTAAGTATGAGAGATTTCACATTTAAATGGGCATGGGGCTATTACACTAATGTTATTAGACAAAATAAGAAAAATTGGAAAAATTTTATACTAGTCCACACTCCTGGCACGACCCAGACCAAACGTATAGCCAATTTTTACACAGTAGCGCGCCCCAAGCGCGTCGCGCCCTGGGCGCGAATAACCACTTAAAATCATTAAATTAGCAAAAATTATTTTCACTACGGGTCTTCTAAAATTCGAATTATATCAATTTCCCACTCAATATTTCCCTTTGATCAAGAATATGAAGTAAAATTTTTAAAATCACGCACGAATTTTGAGATATACAAAAATTACAATTATAGAGCACTCTGAAGCACATGAGGGGCGTTTCAAAATCTCTCCCTTCGGAACATTCGTCCCCGAATAGCAAAGAAACATATGTAAGAGATGAAAATCATGAAAGTCTCGGCCCAACATGAATGCAACAAATGTATTTAGACATCATTTTCAAAAGTTTCAACATGAATATCAAAAATCACCATAAACTTGTTACATGAACATGAATGCACGCAAAAATGTCATGAGGGTTAAAACTTAAGACTTAAAATTATAGAAAGGACTTAGGTTGTTATCTTAGGCTTGAATAGAGTGAAAGAGGTAATAATATCACTTCTTTAAGTCTATTTTGACTTCCCAAATGGCACTTTCGACTTATTGATTGTAACAAAGGACTTTAACGGATGTTGCATATTGTTTCTCAACCTTTACCTTGTAACCCTTACTTCTCCATGGCATCCATGACCAAACTCGGTTCAATCAAGACTATCACATCAACCTCACCAAGATACTGTCACGATCCAACCCAGGGCCGTGATTAGTGCCGATAGGGCACCCAGACATACACTATACCGATTTTCCATTCACGACAGCTAAGGAATTTCACAAAATTTTGGCAGAGTTTCCTCTGTTTTTCTAACTGACCTCACCTGCAAACAGCGAACCCAACAGTACCAAACATCATTATAAGTTCATATATATACAAAGGCGGGACGACAAGGTCGCCACTGCGGCAGAGCCGCCCAACAAATACATCATACAAACGAGTTCATACCAACATGATTTTCCACACCCACATGTATCCACATACCTCTATATATAGAAACGGGATCACAAGACGGGACAGGGCCCCATCATACCCTCAAATATATATATAAATGTAAAATACAAAATGAACTTGTACAAGTATATACCAAATGATTTGCTCCTGATATAAGGGAGCACTTCAACGGTAGACGAAAGTCCTAAAAAGATAGCCCTCTAACCTATTCATCTGTACCTGCGGGCATGAACGCAGACCCCGAAAGGAGGGGGTCAGTACGAAATACGTACCAAGTATGTAAAGCAGAAAGCCCGAAATGTAAGTGAAAGTAATAAGCCAAATCAGAAAATATAGAAGTCAAACATGTACGTCAACATAAAAATATTTATTTATTCAAACATCAAAATAATGCATATCGGATGGGAAAGATGGCGACCTCCAAACACACGCCATACCACAGCATAACACCAGAAATTTCAAATCTCTGAAATCTCCAACATAAACCTCAAACAATCATAGGTAAACCAGGGCGATGGTGCCAAGTATTCACGTATCATAAAGAATAAAGTCCATCATGCCCGTTTATGGAGCCGTGGTGACAGTGCCACGCACTCCCACGAGCCCAGGCGGACTCGGCCCAGCACTCACACGTCATGATGCCATCCCATAACAACTCCTTATGTCTCTGCTAAGCAAAGCTGGTCCATGGGCAAACCGACTCGCCGTATCCAGCCAACCTCAGAATATATATACATATAATCATATATGCGCATGAAATATCCGACCCAGGAACCGGTGAACAAGGCCAAACGGGCACGAACGGAGTCGTGAGAGTCATATGCATAACAACTAGTTTCAAAAACTTGAAAATATGTAAAATGTTCACTT
>JAOTQJ010026415.1:0-16380 GCA_025642045.1 Solanum sejunctum | reverse complement strand
GTTCTTCTCTCTTGGGGGGGGGGAGGGTTATTCTATCCATAGTCTAAAAGGAGCAAGGAAGGGATCAAAGGTGACACTCCAGCGAACTCTGCTTGTTGGAAAACTGATGACTTGGTATGTTGCATAATATCAACTAGGCACTATGAAAATAATTAATGTTTGTCCTTACATCGCTAGTTGTGAGTACAATAGCCTCTGTAAATAAAACCAAGCAAGGTAAACTGGTATGGCTAGAAGGAGACTTGAGGAGGGCTAAGTTGAAGGGCACTATAGGCCAGGGAGAGCCGCTAAAAGTTCATGTGGAAAGCCCAGAAGAGGTGAAAAAATATGCCGTATATTTTACTGCTTGGTTGGTAAAGTCACTATTGTGCTCAGAAACCCAGAGGACTTGGGATGACAAGCCATCTATCATGGACGAGATCGCTATAAACATTATGGTTGTGATGCCTCAGGTGATCTTGTATTACATATGGTCCCGCACCACCTATAACCTGTCCGAGCCACTAGGGTCTCGATACTGCTGGTCCTGTCTGTGGTGTCCTCCTAACCCCTTGCTTGCCTCCTCTCCACCCTACATGGTATCAGAGCCAACCCCTTCTCCATCACCTCGTGGGGAGGAATGAGTTGTTCATAAGGTCTATCTCTCATTCAGTCATTCATTTTTAGTTATGTATTTACTTCCAGTCTGTGTGTTTACTTTGAGTGCATAGACATAAAAAACTCTCCATACTTTTTTATTTCAGTTCGTGTGTTTAAATTCAGAGTCTTTAGCCATAAATCTGTGTACAATCTCTACATAAACAATTTTGAGTCTTTTCCTTAGATCTTTAGAACAAATATTGAGTCTGTCTATAGATCCTTAGAACAAACATGTGTGTGTGTCTTTATAATAAAAAAATCCAAAAATATGTCTATTTTTGAGTCTTTACCATCTTCGTCTAGTTCCTATAAATTGATGTCTTTACCTTTAGAGTCAAGTCTTTGTATGTCCTTTGCCAAGTTAGAGATGACTCCTATCCGGAGCAAAACTCTGTCTTGCAAGTACGACTACCTCTATGAAGTAGATGTGTTAACCCTAGAAAAGAAAATATCCTCCACATATCTACCTCTACTAAACCCATATTCTACCTTTCCCAAAAAGACCTGTAATCCATGGTTGCAAATTCGCTCCCTAGTCCAAGATAAACCCAAAGGAGTGAAACAATATGTTGCTGCCTTAAAACTTGACGAACACCCTATTCTTGTGACCCAAGAAGTATAGTTCATCCCACTGTAGATGCCAGAGGAATGTCCACGCAAGTGGAAAAGCTTGGGGTTCACCTAGATCCATTTTGGTTCCGTCAGAGTTGCATTGGTATATGACGAAAGAAAAGGCTAGCCCATAGTGGCGCATCTTCTCCTCTTGGATATCCGATACAATGAGTACCAACATAGCAATTTTGGCACCTCCAAAATGACCCTCAATACCGAGGACTATGTTATTTATGATCTATCCTAACTTCAACTTATCCCTACATGATCCACACCTCACGGAGGCTTTGAAGATCAGGTCCAGATACTCGGAGCTCCATAAGCTAGAGATGCTATCTAGGTTACTCTACACTACCAGCTAGCTTGGTGAGTTCAGAACCATGCCGTGGACCTATCACTCCTTGGTGGCCAACATGCTCTCTGTCTAAACATAGACTCCACAAATGAAATGACTCAGTGTAACCAAATCCCTAGATAAATCAACAGGTCAGAGATCGTCAACATTCTCCCTACCTCATCGATCACAAACTATGAGAAGTTACAAAATCCCGCTCAACTTCTCCAGTTCACTGAGCATACTTTCACTAGATAACCCAATAAAATAGTTGCCATATTCTTTGACCACTCTCAACTCAAAAAACTCCACAAAACTACCTTCTCCATAAATGTGTGCCAACCCTTAGTTGGTAACCCAGAAGTCATAGATCCAAAACTTGCATCTGAGTTTGGTACCTACCACTTCGATAATTGGATTAAGCAGTTTGATTTAGATGGTCAATGCATCTACCGATCACGTTATCCCTTCATAGGACATATACCGTGGGACATAGATTATGACTGCTAGGAGTGACAGGATGATGAGATATTGATGGATGAGGAGTACAATTAGGACAAACCTTCGTTCACTGCTCCATATGAACCAAGAAACGTACAAAAGCCATAAAATCCGTGAAAACCTACCTCCACAAAAGAATCCTACACCTCCAATTTTCCCCATATCAACCTTTTAAAAGGTACAACCTGCACTACTCTCCAAAAATACCACACAAGAAAGTTATTCTACCAATGGGAGAACATATGCCACAAGGCGACATAGAGGAAACACTCAACTGGCAACTAGAGAACGTGATGGTCTAGAATAAGGTGTTGTCTAGCAATGGTCATTCTATCAAGCATGTCATTCAGTATCAAGGCAAGATGCAAGCAAAGATGGACTTGATGGAAAAGAAGATGCAGAGATATCCAACCAATATGCCAGACTTATTCGAGCACTGGAACATAGATTGAAAACTATACAATTTGATTAATATTCACCAGGAATGCTACTACCTCACTTCTTTGAACAATAAAGGAATGAGTTAACAACCATCAAGGAGTAGATCCAGAGCCTGAAATATGGTAATCCTGAGCCAAAGAGGACATCAACATCTCCAACTAGGCCTACCTTATTTTCCATGTACACACAACCGTATTCCCCATCGAAGCAGGGGAGATTCATGCATAGGTTCTTATCTGGTAGACCTTAAGCTTCCTATCAAAAAGAACAACCAGAGTTTAACATAGCTATGTTCATATGTGAGAGAAACGATGCAATAATAACAACCCAAAAGCAAGCCGAAGAAGCGTAGATAAAGGCTAAATGAAAGAAAGCAATAGACCCAGTAACCATCATGATTACTAGATGCCACACTCGCAAAAAAAAAGAAAACCACCTCAAGATGCATCTACTAAAATTGCAGGATGGACCTAGTCTTTCCATGTCCAACCTTTGATGACTACAAAATATCATCACCGAAGCAAACATATGAAAGATAGAACATGGAATGATATGATTAGATCTGTCAATAAAGAAGACTGGCACCTCAAAAATCATGGCTTCCTCGAACCTGAACAGATCAAATCTGATCATGAGGTTCCGGAGCTCTACGCCTTAGAAGAGGATAGTCCAACTCATGATTACCTTAGGGCAATCGATGAACACATCGGATTCAATGAACACTAAGATGAAACTACCCTAGATATGAAGTCCCTACTAACGAAGATCTTTGATGTAATGAACAACTAGAAAGCATCACCTCAGAGTTCTCAACTGAGGATAATTATCCCTCAAAAGGATACATCCAAGATAGTGAGTATTCACCATCAATTAATTCCCAAGAATATGTTAACGATTCCCAGGAATATGTGGAAAAAACTACAGAATCATCACTAACATCAGATGTGGAGGACTATCCCCTACTCTTCATAAACTAGTATAAAAAAATTGAAGACTCCGAAGTAAATGACAATAAGGACGGGATGACAGAAGATCCTATCCCAGAATAAAGACTAGAACCAACAACCATATCTCTAAAGCAACTTGGAACTATCTTTCACACTTTCACCATCGACGATGTCAAAGTCTCATAGTGGCCCCAAAGGATCTAAGACTTCTACACTTGGATTGTCACCAAGAATTTGGTTGAGCGTGGGAAGTACATGATCCTATCCAAATTCACTTTAAGGTTCTTTGACATTCTTAGGGATTGGTGGGATGCACTAGGATTGCAAGATCGAAATTACTTCCTCACACCCCAAGGCTTTACAGGAAACCTAAACATTCTCATGGTAGTCTTCTGTGGATATACTAACTAACGAAGAGAGAAGCTGCAGAGACAATTCTTTGAGATGAAATGCATGCCGTATGACAAAAATGTCATTGATATCCATTTCCAGAAGATGGCAAGAATCTATTTTGAGCTTAGTGGAGACCCTAGTTTGTGGTAGGCATTCATGCCATCACTACCTAAGATGCTAGCAGGGCAGCCGTGACAATCATAGAAGAAATATTCAAGACCATAACTACCTTGCACATTGGCTACATCAGGCAGGTGATCTTCCAAGCACTAGACAACATTTGCACAAAGAGAGTTGTGCTGAAATAGATCATCCAAAGAAACCCAGCACTTGACAGGGGATTTAGTAGGAGTGACTTAGTCACCAAGTCCGACTGTGCATGCTTAAGCCGCCGAGTAATACGGAAGGTCCACAAATAGTTCAGGAGGTTTAAGATGCCCAAACCTCTAGATGCAAGGTCAAAGATGACCTGACATAGCAAGTACTTCAGGAGGAGAAGTCCAGGAAACCATGATAATAGAAATTGGTGCTTCCTATATAACAATCCTCGACACTTTGCCAAAATCTGCCCGCAGTCCAAAAGATCAGTTGAGACCCTCCAACTTTTCGATGAAATAATAGACCACATAGGCATCTATCTCTGCTGAGATGACGACCTAGTCTGTCTTCTCCTTGGAGGATGAACTAATAGGCAAATAACTCTTATCCCTAGAAGTATATAAAGCAACAAAGGAGAATGGCAACACCACTGATGAATCCAGCAACAACATCTATCAGATATCCAAACCAAGAAAGAATGATGACACCCTGCAAGTTCTGATGCCTATCTTCTCATCCAAATGGGATAAGCCAGTGCATGTAATCATACACATGGATACAGGGACCACATCATCCATACTCAACATAGTAGTCATACCCAATGATCACTGGATTTCTCTCCTCTAGAACTTTAGTACTCCATCAAGAGAAATCCTGACGACTAAGCTGATCAGCAATCACCCAGTCATGATTGACTTCTTCCTAGGCTTATTGTTCAGAATCAAGATCCTTAGTTTAGTCATCCTTAGAAGAGACCTCATCGTTGGGTTCAACATCTACAAATAACTCAAGGATCGCCTTGAGATTAGAAAAAGGGAATAGCTTTTAGGAAATAGTTCAAGCCATAGACTACTACCTCCAAATTATTCTAGTTCTTCAGTGAAGACCTCAACTCAGGAAGCCTCACGTCCATCTCAATGATCAGAAGGCCACCAACACCTGATGATGGAATAGCCATCCACCCATTGGAATTGTTCACCTACTTTGAGGATCAATGGTCCATCAATCATGATGGAAAGAAGGACATTCTACTAACTTCAACTATTTAAAAAATATGGAGGATCCATCCTTAAACCTTTATGGAGTCCACCCTGAGTACCCATTATGCCACATCTTCATCCTTATGGCAAATGACCCTAGGAACTCCTATTGCTATTTTGGTATCTATGTCTCCAATACGACATCCTTTGGAGTTCAAGTGCAACCTTTTAAGGGATTTTGATAGAAACACACCTCTCTTGCAAAAGTTCTTACTTTGGTTTCGACCAAGACGATGGTGGATGCGTTGCTTCAAAGAAGGCCAAGGTTTTCATGTTGCACAAGTCAGTGAAGATAATTAATAAACAGGTCTAGGCCTAACCAAAAATCTCCTAATGCTAGAAATTCCCTGTCTCTATTTTGTCCTTGTAAGACGAATACCATGAAGCATAAAAAATCATCTTCCTGCAAAATAGGTGCATCCCAAAGGAGATAAGCCCCAAGAAAGAGCACAATGGAACTATACCGATGACTACCCTCACTAGTAGGAGGTCCGACAAGCTGCTAAGGAATACAAGGTTCCATACGAGATCATCAGAGATTAGGTCACTCAAACAATGACAAGCATAAGTTTGAATCTTCCGCCACAAAAATGGGATCATAATCTTGTAGGACAATTAAGCAGGAATAGATACTTCACCAGATCACCCAAGTGAGGTCTTGAGAATAGAAAGCTAAGCAAGAATAAATACGATGTCAATTGGTGGATGGAAGAAGGATACTCATGCCCGCCGGTGACACCTTCAACCTCTTCATAGTACGATGCTGCCCGATGACATGTACAAGTTTCACCACACTAAATCACCACCTCCACCAAAAATTACTGTTACCCAAATTACCAGCCTAAATTACCTCAGCTTCGTCACCTAGTTAGCCATAATCCTTTGCCATCAAGCTTACCCAAACTTTGTCCCCAAGTCAGCCATAATCCTTTACCACCAAGCCTACCACAAACTTTGTCGATTAGCCAGACACAATACTTCATCATCAAGTATCCACACTAGCAACTTATCCAACTGCTTGAAATCCGCCTACAAATAGCTTGCTCACCTGTTTGCATGATGAAAAAAAATAGCTTATCTAGCAGCTTTCCAGATGTATACAAGTAGCTTACACACTTGCTTGCAGTCGCCTACAAATTGTTGACTCACCAGCTTGCACATACTAACATCATGCTTTTGTTTTGTTTTAATAGTAGGCTCCTTTCACATGTTAGGTGGGGCCCAATTTGAATAAATTAGATAAGAATAATTGGTCTTGATAATACTTACTATTTTTAGATAGGTTTACTATTTCTAAAATAAGGTAGGGCTCATCCATTCCTAAAATAGTGTGCCACATATGATAATATTTTTTTATTTTAGAGTCAATTTGTAAGGCCAACCTTCTCCTATAAAAGAAAGGCCAAGTCTTAAGTTAGGATCATCATAGATCCAATAGAAAAATAACAGAAAACTTAAGATAAGTCTTTAGTCTAGAGTCTAGAGTTTGAGAGAAATATCCTTAGGAAATTCTCTCAAAGTTACTACACTTTTATATATACACTTTCTATCTGAATAATATGATTGTTTGGTAAACTTTCTCTTGTTCTTCTCTCTTGGGGATGGGATGAGTTGTTTGGTCGCATAATGTGAAAGGAGCAGTGACACTCTGACGAGCTCTGCTCGTCGGGAAATAGATGACTTGGTACTTTACATAATATAAACTAGGCACTACTACAACAATTAATGTTTGCCCTTATGCTGCTAGTTGCGCATACAATAACCTTTGGAAATAGAATCAAGCAAGGTAAACCAATATAGATAGAAGGAGACTTAAGGAGGGATAAGTTGAGGAGAGCTATAAGCTAGGGAGAGCCACTCAAAGCCCATGTGGAAAGCTCAAAAAAGTGAAAAAATATACCGTATGCTTTACTGCTTGGTTGGTCAGGTCACTATTGTGCTTAGAAACCCAGTAGACTTGGGATGGCAAGCTGCCTATTATTTATGAGATCACTAAAAATTTTGTGGTTTTGGTGCCTTAGGTGATCTTGCATGGCGTATGGTCCCACACCACTTGTAACTTATCCAAGATGCTGGGGTCTTGATCTCGCCAATCCTATTTTTGGTGTCCTCCTATGCCCTACTCGCCTCCGCGCACCCTACATGGTAACTATAAACATATATGGGGAAATCATTTGAGTTTGTAAGATGACGATTTATATGAATTTGAAACACCATTAGTTGTAGTAAGCATATTCGGAGATAATAATAAGAAGCCATCATAAATCATCATAAGAGGATATCATGGGGACATGAGGGGATCAAAAGCATATATAAGAAAACCATAGATCAAGAATGACGTATACCATAAGCCTTTGGGGAGTTCTTATAATATAGTGAGAGAGACCATAACCGACATAAACCATGTGAACTAATCCATGGAGTCCCGATGTTTCCCCTACACTAAAAGAAAGGGAGAAGTCACTTTGCCAAGGTAAACCTCCTAACGCCTAAGTAGATCCACTAAGCCATATATGAATTGGGTACTCACCTCAACTCCTCGAACTCAGGTACTTGCCTCAAGCCCTTAACTTTAGGCTCTTTGCTTCTTAGGGATTTGGGTAACCACCTCTAACCCCTTTACCTATAGTGGCACAAAGTTTTGGGACTTGGGTATTCATCTCTAGTCTATTCAGTTCTAGGTAGTGCTCTTACAAGGGTAGAAGATCATAAGCCATAGAATCATATCACTAAAATCATTCCAAGTCATGTGGAAGGACAATTTATTCAATCCCCAACCCATTGATATCATAGAGTCAAAGTCATAAGATAGCTCCTTAATCATTCCTTAGACAGGAGATCCTCTACCATAATACATTCATTCATTAAATAGATAAGAGATCTTCTACCATCAACATTCATTCATAGGAAAACTTTTCATAAGTCAATAATAAACATAGAATGTCTCATAAGCTATCATTCCTCATTATTTAGAAATCATACTTCAAGACAAATAGTGAATATCATCAATTTATATTATTCCTAAATAACCTATCACAATCATACATATCAACTTTCAAAATATGAATGTGCAAATATGAAATTCATCTCATACAATCCTTCACTTCATAGTATCTCATGGTATTAGAACATTTATAGCTTTGAATATTATAAACTAGCTCATCAAACCATCATATCATAATATCAAATAAAGAGCTTCATATTATTCATAACATTTTCATGAGCTCATAACATGCTTAATTTTCCTTCAACATTAACAACATTCATAAATCACATTTCTTACCATAAAGCCTTCATCACATAAGAGATATGCGACATAACATAGTCAAACATATCGTGGGTATATATATTTAAGCTTAAAATCATACAATTTAAGAGTATAAAACATGAGAAAATCCATCTTAAAAATCCATAATCATCTATAGTTTTCATAGTTCACATCTTGTATAGTTCCAATAGATATAAATCAACTCATAGGATAAGACTTCAATATATATATATATATATTCATGCTTAATCAATCAACACTTGAACAATCCAAACTCAAATTATGTTTATAATGCATAATAAAGTTTACCCATAAGGTATTCAACCTTAAAATCATGTGAATAACCTACTAACATTATAGTAAAACCCTTATTTCGGATAGCCTGAAATCCAACTAAAATCCACAAGTTCTTCCATAAATTTTCATAGCATCATAGAGTACATAACTTTAATATTATAAAATCCATCACAATATCAAACCCCAATGGTATTTAAACATAATAAAATCATTACTTGAAGAATTCAAATAAAACTCATGTGTACAATACATAATAAGAATTATCCATAAATAATCTTACCTTGAAATCATGTAATTTCATGAAAAAGGGGGATTTGAGCTCCATGAGTGAAAGAACCCATGGATGAAGACCCGCATACCTTAAACTTGGAGTTTACTTAAAGAAGGCTTGGGCTTCATTTGGTTTCTTGAATTCCAACAAGAGTTCTTGAAAAAGCTTGAGATTAAATAAAAGATTTAAGAAGATTGAAGAAGATTTTTTAGATTATTTCTTTGAGTTCTAGGGCATAAAATAGTTGAAAAATATGAAATTCTCATCTATATAGGTATAGGATCATATGGCGTGGTAAGTCCATGATGCGGACTTGTCGTAGACCCTACTGATTTGTGCAATTTCAACCAAAAAAAATTATTTTTTTGTCACGGAAAACCTATACCTTGTAGATAACTATTATCCCACATAATTTTACCATCTGAATAAGAATATGAAGTCGGATTTATGGGACTCTGCATGGATTTTAAGATATTCAAAAAAATATATTGTAGGGTCTTTTCGAGCTATGTTGAGGAGTGTTACAAAGGTTGACCCAAAGAAGACTGAGGCCATGAAGAATTGACCTAGACGATTGACTCCTCTCGATATTCAGAGTTTTCTTTAGTTAACTGGTTATTATTGAAGGTTTGTTGAAGGTTTTTCATCCATTGCATCTCCACTGACTAAGTTAACTTTAAAAAAGTCCAAGGTTATATCGTCAGATAAGTATGAGAAGAGTTTTTAGACTTTGAAGAATCTACTTACATCAGCTCTTATTTTGACTTTACTAGATGGCTTAGATAGGTTAGTGGTGTATTGTGATGCTTCTCGGATTGAGTTGGGTTGGGTTGTGTGCTCATGCAACATGGTAAGGTTATAGCTTATGTATCAAGTCAACTGAAGTTGCATGAAAAATATTACTTGACTTATGATCTTGAATTGGCAATTGTGGTATTTGCCTTGAAGATATGAAGACATTATTTACATGGGGTTCATGTTGATGTTTTGACTGATCACAAAAGTTAACAATATTTGTTCACCAAAGAGATCTTAACTTGAGGCAAAGAAGATGGTTACAACTCTTAAAGATTATAACACGAGTGTTCAATATCACCTCGAAAAGGCAAATATTATAGTTGATGCTCTTAGTAGGCTATAGATAGGTAGTGTGGCCCATGTTGACAGGGGAAAACAAGAATCAGTAAAGGATGTTCATCACTTGACTAGATTGGATGACTCTAATCATGGTGACATTCATGTTCAAAATGGGCTGAGTCTTCTATGGTTGTTGATGTCAAGACAAAATAGGACTTGGACCCATCTTTAGTTAAGCTAAAGAAGTTAGTTACCAAAACAAATATAGAAGTTTTCTCCTAAGGGGGAGATGGTGTGCTTCAGTATCAAGATCAGTGGTGTGTTCTAAATATTAATGGTCTTAGAGAGGTGATCATAAGTGAAGCCCAAAAATCTTATTACTCAATACATTTAGGATCCACCAAATTGTATAAGGACTTGAGGGAAGTGTATTGGTGGCATGGTATGAAGAAAGACATAGCTAAGTTTGAATCTAAGTGCCCTAATTGTCAACAAGTGAAGGTGGAACATCATAGGCATGATGGTTTGACTCAATATATTAAAATTCCTACTTGGAAGTGGAAAGATATGAATATGGACTTTGTGGTTAGTTTGCCCCTTACCTAGAATTAATTTGACTCTATTTGGGTCATTGTTGATAGGATAACCAAATTAGCTCATTTTCTTTTCGGTTAAGACTACTTTCAATGCTAAAGATTATGTAAGGTTGTATATCCAAGAAATAATTAGATTTTACGGTATGCCTATGTCTATCATATCAGATCGTGGTACTCAATTTACTTCTTACTTTTGAAAATTATTTCAAAAAGGGCTTGGCATCAAGATAAAGTTAAGTATCGCTTTTCATCCTCAAACCGATGGATGCCAAAAGGACAATTCAAACTTTGGAAGACATGTTGAGGGCTTGTTGTTAGAATTCAAGGGAAATTAGGATGATCAACTACCACTTAACTAGTTTTCCTACAATAATAGTTTTCATACTAGCATTGGTATGGCACCATTTGAGGTTTTGTATGAAAGAAGATATAGATAATCGGTGGGATGGTTTGAGTTGGGTGAGATGACACTGATAGGCCCGAATTTGGTGTTAAAGGCTTTGGAAAAAGTGAATTTGATTAGGTAAAGGATGAAGATGAATCAAAGTTGTCAAAAGTTTTATTCGGACATTAGAAAGAGGGATCTTTTATTCCATGTTGGTGATTGGGTAGGTTTTTTCGATGAAGGGTGTAATGCATTTTGGCAAAAAGGGCAAGTTAAGTCCCCAGTATGTTGGTCCTTATAAGATAGTTGAGCAGATTGGCAAGGTGGCCTATAAATTGGATTTGCCTTTGGATATGAGTTTTATGCATTCGATTTTCTAAGTGTCAATGTTGAGAAAGTTGACTGGTGATCTTAGTTCCGTTGTGCCTTGGGAAGGTGTTGAGGTTGAAGAGTACTTGACTTATGAAGAGATACCGAATGAAATTTCAAATAGACAAGTGAAACATCTTCGTAAAAAGGATATGACTTTGGTTAAAGTGCTTTGGAGAAATCATCATATAGAGAGTGCAACTTGGGAGGTAGACCAAGACATGATGAAGTGATATCCCTATCTTTTCCAATCTACTCAAGCCTAAGGTATTAGGTTCTTCCCATTTTAAATGGTCGTAATTCTTTCACTCTTATGTTTCATGACATGACATACATACATATTCACAAAAATGGTTTAAAATTATGTTTTAACACGAGTTTTAATGATTTTATGATTTTCAAGTGATGAGTCATGCATTGTTTCTTCATGTTGACATGTTTCACATCATGACTAGCATTTCAAGACATGTCCTAGATCATTCAAGGACGAATGATCCCAAGAGGGAGATGATGTAAGGACTCATACATCAAGAGGCCTTAATGATGTTTAAAATTGAGTTTTCAGAAGCTTTTGACCGAGATGGCTCTCCAGGGCCACTCCCACGAGCTGTGGGGGAAACCAAGGGGTGAACCTTGGCTTTATTAGTGGTTTCATGTGGATTAAGAAGGAGTTTTAGGCTTGGTAGCCCTCTATGGCACCTGCCACGAGTCGTGGTCCTTACCATTGGTAGTGAAAGGGGCTACTGGTAGGTGCCTCAGTCTTCAAGATAAGAATTTGGATAAGGAATCTACCAAGAGACCCTGTGCAACCCACCATGATCCGTGGTGGGGGTCTCGTGAAGCCCTCTGCCCAAAATATTGTTCTAAGTGTTAAATTACCATCTTAGAACTTGAGTGCATTTTCATGGACCGTTGTATAATCAGTGCACCATTATATGGATTGTGAAGCCTTTTGTGAAAATAACCTTGGCCTAAATTTTTCTAAGTGTCAGAGAATGCATTTTCACGGACACTTTGTATAATCAGTGAACATTTGTACAAACCATGGTGCTTTACTACTGAACCCTGGACACTTTTTAAAGTCTACTTCATTAATGATTTTTTTAATAATTTTGGTTCATTCTAAAGGTCTTTAGGGACCGTGATACCTATTCTAATCTCCTAAATCAGATTATACTCACTCTTTACACTCATTCAGTCTCATTACACTCAAGCTCTAGAATTCAATTTTTAAGGTTCCCTCTGCAATGTCTAGTGTGGGAGTTCATGCTAGGATTTCAAGTGGGCTTTCAATGCAAGTCAATTTCATCCTAATTCTTCTAGTTATCCAAGGTATGTGGGAATAATTCATGATTCCTTTCAATCACGAAGACCCCAAAAACTTCTTACTTCTTAATTTATGAATTTTAAGCTTACTATAAATATGGGTCTTTTAAATTAGTATTGATTTGACTAAATCGAGTTATGCGCTGTATTTGGTTAATGTTTTTAATATGATCTAAGCCATATTATGTTGAATTGCATTCATATTATGAAGGTTAGAATATGCATGTCCCTTTAATTTATGAATCTATGTATAGGTATTTTCAAGTATATTTTAAATTTTTGATTTCTTCATGGATTTCATATGATTTCTTCTATTTATTCATTCCTCGTGGCATGTGCATGCATAAGCATTAAATTGATGAGATTTATAATGTGAGACAAGACCTAATTATGATTGTGATTGTGTTTACAAAAGAAGTATGAGTATGACAAGAATGTAATCACATAATGTCTATGATTTGTATTAAGAGTCCCATGGGTGCTTACACCATTATGTACAATAATAAAGGAGCTATTCCTATGCATGAAAGTATGAAGTGAAGTATGATTTAGGGTTTTATACTAACCATGCATAACTATGAAGTATATTTGACATTTAAGCCTAAGTATGCATTGTTATGATTTGTAAAGACTTATGCTCATTTTTCAATCACATATATGTATATGTATTCTTGTGGGATGATAACTTAGTACTGAATGAGATTGAAGGTGGGGGCCTATCCCCAATGGCTCGTATACGAAGTCTCCTTTCTCATAACTATGTGCCAAACAAAGGTTCATGTTTGTTCCCCTTTTAAGGATGATTATGTTAAGGATCTGTCTTTGGCAAATAAGTCACCTCTTTATTCATTGTGGGGAAGATGACAAAGTTTCAAGTTATAGCTCACTTGGTGTTATGTTGATTGAGGTCCCATACCCATTATGTTTAAAGTATTATGACATTTATGCAATCATGGATTTCATGGCATATTAATATTATATTTTTTCCTATATACTTATTTCTATATATGTACACTTATTATCTAACATTGTTTGCAGGTTAATAAGTTCATAAGTATTTGCATACCGCATACTCAGTAATTCAAATGTATTAACACATACTTTTGCCTACATGGTCTAACCATATAGGGATCAGAGACCATCTTCATCCACCCATTGAAGGCTAGAGTATTTGAGAAAGTGTTGCTTGTGGTAAGTCATTCCATTCAAGAACAAGCCACCTTCTATCTACCTATTATGATATTTCCACTTATGTCTTTACTTTGATGGTGAGCTCAGGACAAGTCTGACATGCCCAAATTTACACTCTAAAGGAATAGTAAAGCGGTCGTTGATCAAATATGGAACTCAATAAGAGTTGAGGTCGATCCCACAAGGAATACATGAGAATATTTCTATTAGCATCCATTTTTTGATGAAATATCTACTTCCTAGAAACAAGAGTACATAAAGTAAATGAGGAATTTTAGTGTGAGAACTTGTAAAATTAAGTGAAATACTAAAAAGAATTTGATAACTGCTGGATTTCAAATAATTAATTATAAGATAGGATTGTGTTTCCTATGACGCTTAACTTGATAGCCAAATTTGATTAATGAATCCATTCATGATTATGTATACAAGATCAAGAAAGTTAGATAACACCTAAATCATCTCTTTGTCCTCCTTAGATTCATATCATTCCTCGCCTCCCGGTCTTGGAACATATATTCCTATCCCTTGCAATAGATCCCAGAATACTCACATCTTCTGATCTCAAGTACTTAGACTAGGTTATTAACCTTGAATTTCTTTTGTATAGCTCTTTTCCTAATCACTACACCTCTCCCGCGCAAGCAATAAATGTAGGTATACCCTCAATGCATCGACTCATTAAGGAAGAAATTTTAAATAAAAAAAATACAATGTATGCAATAGACAATCCCAAAATTCAACTCAAATTTGTCTACCTTATTAAATGTCATGGTTCCCACAACCCTAATTATGGGTTTACCTTATCATATTCAATGTAAATAACCCACAAAAAGATGAGAAAATCATGATTGAGAAGTTATAATTGATAATAGAAGAAATCTACTAATTAAAGTCTCAAAGAGAGGAGAAAAAAATCTAAAATCTTAATGTAAATATGCATAAAAGATTATTCTCGTGTCGCTTCTAGTTTTCAATAGTCAATGGTCAATAAAAATGGAATATAATAGTGTTATATATACTGGAAAAACCTAATTCAATTTAAAATAGAAAAATAGATGTCGGCATGGATCACAATCATTTGCATGGCTCATCAAACTCTGCACGGATCATGAATAGGTTTGTGATTCTACACTTGGGCTCAACTCTTGGGATCCCTTCCACGCTTGTTAGCATGAGCCATGACAAGGTTCATGGTCTATATAAATGGCTCATGAACCTTTCCTTGGATATTTTCTTTACTGAACAGCACTACCTCAGTACCACGACCCTTTTCACGGCTTGTAGTGAGGTCCACGGTCCGTGGAGGGTCACATTGACTCTCTCTTGTATGTTTTCTCTAAATTTTGATGGTAGTTTTCCCAACTCGCATCAACTTTGGGGGTGGCTTGACGGGTCGTGCTTAGCTCCACGGTCTCTGCCATGACTCATGAACTCCTTCTTACTTTCTATCACTCTATCCAATCACGGCATACCTCAAGTATAGGACCACTAGCATGAGCCGTTCAATGCTCCATAGGCTGTACGAGCACCTGTGCTGCATTGGTGGCATATGATCTCGATGTTTGATAATAGACTCAATCATAGACTAACTAACAGGAGTATAGACTGAAAATGGCTTCCTCGAGATTTCAGGAATCAAACTAAACTTAACATCTAAAAGAAAAGTTACAAAAGATAAATTTGCACTAGGATCAAGAAAAGCATAAGCATCAAAATCAAAGACGTTTAACATAACAGTCACTACATCTGGAGTCTCCTCTACCTCCAGTCGAGCATGCAAAGCATAGAACCTGCTATTCCTGGGAGATATACCATAATTGACGAGAGGGAATTATGACTCATGGATTAACTTATGACCCATAATCGATGTCTCATAGGTTAATTCTAGCAGTTTTAATAAGGGGCAGTTTTATCATTTTCATCCTTTCTATTCCTAAACTATATCATTTTGGAGATAGAAAAGGAGCTCTAAATCAGCTTTTAAGCCCTATGAAGCCCCATTCTTCTCATTCTTTCGACTCTTAAAATTCTCTAGGCGAAAGGCTCTCAAGAGCAAGGCTAAGATTTCTAAGGCTTTTTCCTCTGAGGCTTCAATTTCGTTTTTCTCATCTATCTATCTATCTATCTATTTGTCTGTCTGTCTGTCTGTCTGTCTGTCTGTCTGTCTGTCTATCTATCTATCTATCTATCTGTCTGTCTGTCTGTCTATCTATCTATCTGTCTGTCTGTCTGTCTGTCTGTCTGTCTGTCTGTCTGTCCGTCCGTCCGTCCGTCCGTCCGTCCGTCCGTCCGTCGATCTATCTATCTATCTATCTATCTATCTATCTATCTATCTATCTATCTATCTATCTATCTATCTATCTATCTATCTA
>JAOTQJ010026405.1:0-16380 GCA_025642045.1 Solanum sejunctum | reverse complement strand
TGATATTCTAATCATGCACCATAAATATATGTAAGTTTAAATTACACGATATCCACAACAATATTTCCCAATTGGATAATTATCCTTAATTTAAAAAAGAACGGGGTCTAACAATCCACTACATTAAAAAAGATAAGAAAAGCAAGTGCACCACTTGTCTGACAATTGTACAAGTGCACTATGACTGTGTCACCACTTTCTTCTACCCCTTTATATTATTTGGTTTTAGTACTAAGCATTAACAAGAAATAAAATTTGGGGTAGCGTAGGTAGAGGAGAATTTCATGATCAGCGACTATATAAATATCATTTGTATGGTTGCGGCATTGAGATAGGTTTGCCTATTCTTATTTGACATTGGAATTGAGTTATTGAATATTCGTATGTTATAATTTATTGAATGAGATCGTGTAATGTGCCAAAAAAAATTCTTATAATATCCGTGTGGAAAACTTTAATTATATAAGCGATTATTTTTAAAAGCATGAAAATCTTAGACTAATTGTTAAATTATTAATTAGTTTTAATTATGAAAGAATTATTTTGTAGCTTTTTAATAAAAGTAAGGGATTGAAAAATAAAATAATTAAGTACAAACCAAATTAAAAATAAAAACAAATGATATATTCAGAAAATCTACTCACCAAAGCACCTAAGCACTAAATACTGAATATCATAACCAAGAAGCTCAGTGGAAAGCTTGGAAATCATGACTTTATAAGCATAAATATATGTCAAGCAATATCATATCTTCACCACACAAATAACTAAAATGAAAAGGAGAATAAAACGCAAAGAAGAAGAGATTAAAGCAACATACTTCTAAGATCTTGATGAAGCAGTGAGTAGTGTGAAAAGAAGAATTATTATAAGAGTAGTATGAATTATGTTATAGATTTATTTTCGGTCTATTGGTTTCAAAAAAAGTGAAGCCATATGTCATAGATGCATATACATAGAAATTGTATATAATAACACATGTAATGGCCAAGTAGAAAAATAATGTGACAATTACTAAAATATCCTTGGTCTATTTCACTTATTTTAATGAGTAAAAACAGAATAATAGATACATGTATTAATAGCATATGTCAAATATATGTTATAGATGAACCCAGTATAATGTATAACTTATATTACTCATGGTACAAAATTTGATTGCAGTGTTTGTCCCACCCTTTGCTCAATTATAAAACATAGAACAGAGTTACAAATATTAATATAATATTAACTTTAATTCATTAAGCCGTCTGCTTGAATTTTCTTCTATAAGTTTTTACTTTTGATTCATTTTGTCTCCAAATCTCTTCATCTTTATATCAATTTAATCCTACATTTTAATCGCCCTATCTAGCACAACTCACAAAATTTATGCTAGGGAAGGATAAATAAAAGTATTAAGTATGTGACAAATGATAATAGAAAGTATGTACTTTTTGGCATAACATTGGAGACAATATTGAGAATCGTGATTGAATTGGGAAAGAATAATTTTTAAAATTGAAATAACCCCAAAAAGTGCTAAAAATGTGCCTTGGAAGTGCTCAGAATAGTAATTTTCATACATCTCAAAATCTGTTCATAATATAATAAATTCGACTACATATTTTTGTTCAGGGGGTCAAATTGAGTGGAGAATGGGTCTGACCACCAATTAAAGAGCAACCATATCAAAATTTGGAAATCACATTTTATGTCGCGCCAAAGGCGCGCCTTAATGATTTATGTTGCTAGTTTTTGACTTCGGTACAAGACTTTTGAGTCTTGGGCCTAAGTGTTCTCATGCATGAAAATACCTATACTTAGACTTATTCACCCTCATATCATTAATGACATCCCCAAATACTCATTCAAACACTTGGACAAATATTTTACTCCTGATTCAATTCTCAAACTCATTAGGATTTTAAGGTTCTCACTCCAGCTTCAAGTCTCCATCTCCAATCTTTATCAAGTTCATCTCCAAAGCTAAGGTATGTGGGTTTTTTTATGGGTTACTTTAACCCATGATGCCCAAGCTTCATTTTCTTAAAAATTGCATGATTTACAGTTAATTTGCTTATGGGTCTTATTGATTGTGAAATTCACCTGCACATGATGTTGGGGTTTATGAAATTGTGACTGTTTTACTATATTTTGGGTTATGAATCTAAGATCGATTGTGAGATTTGATGAAGTGTTTTGATATATATTGCTTGAAAGTGTTACCAAGTATCTATTGATGGTTTTACATAGGATTTTCTAGAATAATAACACTCTTGAATTGCACGGTTTTATATTAGCACTACACACCCGTCAAGTGCTTGATAAAATGTTCGATTATGGTTTCTTAAGGAATTGAAAGTCCAATGCATGTCTTATGAGTTGAATGACTTTATTATGATGAAAGCAAGGTTTATATATGATGATTATATGATGATGGAAGAAATGTATATATATATATGATATTATCTCAATAGTGTTGGGGATGACCAAGACTTATTCGGGAGGTTGTGGTCCCGAGTAACCTTATTGAGGTATTTGTACCTCACTCGGGAGGTGGAAGGTCCATGCAACCTTGTTGAGGGTTTGTACCCATCAACCTTTTGGGGGGGTTTGTACTCCATCAACCTTGTTGGGGGTTTGTATTCCATCAACCTCATGAAGGGGTTTCTACCTCATGCGCATCTCTAAGGAGGTGGTAGGCCTTGGATTGCATTAAGAATGGTCACTCCTTACGCATGTATTATGTTCTGTATAAGCATGATTTTTCTTCAAGTATCATTCATACATGTCGTATTGCTATATATCTATTCATTGTCTATGATATGCATTTTTTATTATGGTACTTATCACTTGTTGCAATGTATCCTATATACTTAGTACATTCAAATGTACTAATGCATATTGTATGCCTATATGATTTCACCATGTAGGAACCGGAGCCCCACTTGAGCATCTCTATCCACATAGCTAGTACGCTTCTACTTAAGTTTATTGGTGAGCCCTCAAATTTTGGAATGTTGCTTATGATCTCTTGTCATGCTCTAGAATAACCTTTCTTTTATGGAAGTGTTGACTATAAGGGTGAGCCCGGTTGCTTATCTTTGCCCCAGCTCTTATTTATATATTAGAGGTATTGTTGGACAAGTCATGTGTATTGTTATGAGAATTGACTCTCTCTTTGATCTTGTTTTTATTATGTGAATGATGTCTCTTAGCCCCGGTTATCCTTATTTCTACTCTATTGTTGATATTTTATTACTTTCATGACTAAGGATGTATAATAATATTCTAAGAGGCTTGCTTGGGGTCCCTTCGGGTTCCCCTTGTGTCGAGTTACATCTAGGCCTTAGGCTTGGGTCATGAAAAACTTGGTATCATAGCATTAGGTTGTTAGATCCTCGGAGTCGAACACACCATGTTGATTAGATTCTTGTTCATGGTTGAGTTGTGCACCACAACTATAAGCTAGGGGCTATGAGGCATTTAGGAAATATTTTCCTTCTTTTTACTCTATGTTGTGTTATAGAAGTTGAAGTAAGGTTTTTCTCTTTAATGATTTTCCTTTACTATGCTAGATCATGCCTAACATAAGAGAGAGAAGAGCCCGCACACCTGAGGAGTAATCGGCTATTGGAGAGCTTTGGGATACTCTCACTTTGCTTGCACAAGTTGTGTCTAATCAAGCCAACCAAAGGGAAAACGCCCCTCTATGCTCCTACACTGGTATATCGGCTGAGAGACTTCATGAGAATGAATCCCCCGAAATTCTATGGATCGAAGGTAAGTAAGGACCCTCAAGAGTTTATTGATGAGATCTATAAGATTTTGGCTCTTATTTTTGTAAGGTCAGAGGATAAGGCGGAGTTGGCGGCCCACCAAATCAATGCATTAGAAAAAATATGGTATAATCAATGGAAAGAAGAGAAGGGAGTCAACTATGTGGTGTTTTGGGACGAGTTCAAGGTGTCCCTCCTTAATTAGTTCTTCCCCATTGAACTTAGGAAAGCTAAGTTGGTGGAATTTATGAATTTGAAATAAGGGTCTATGAGTGTGAGGGAGTATACCCTCAAGTTCAACCAACTTTTGAAATATGCTCCACATTTCATGGCCGATGCAAGATCTAGGATGAACAAATTTGTGATGGTTGCTTTCGACTTAGTTAGTGAGGAGTGCCAGTCTGCCATGTTGATTAGTGACATAGACTTATCACGTTTGATGACCTATGCTGAACAAATGGAGGAGGAGAAGTCTAGGAACAGGAGGGTTCATGAGGCCTAGAGGGCCCATTTTAAGGGAAAGTTCCTAAAGGGTGGCCGATTCTATCAAGGCCAAGGGTCTTCTCATAAGAGGGTTGGCAATGATTTCCTATGGGCCCAAGGTGTTGGGAGTGGTTCCTAATGGTAGGGGTCCAAAATGAGGTAGGGGTCATAGTGGCTCAGGCTTGAGGGACACAAATGCTTATTATAGTTGTGGGGAAGTTGGGCAGAAGGTGATGGATTGCCCTCAAAATCACAACAAGGGTAAGGAGGTTCATCCACTAGGTTCTAATGTGCTTCGTTTAGGAAGAGGTGGCCGACAAGATGGTGCTCCAAGGCACAATCAGTTTTATGCTTTGCATGGGAGGCAAGGAGTTGAGGAGGCTCTCAATATTGTCACTGGTATGTTGAAAATCTTTGATTTTGATGTGTATGCGTTGATTAATCAGGCGACACTCTTTCTACTGTTACCCCCTTTATTGCCAAAAAGTTCCATGTTGACCTCAAATTATTGTGTGAGTCATATAAAGTGTCTACTCCCATTGGTGCATCTATTATTGCTAGGAAGGTTTATAGAGATTGTCTAGGTTGCACTTTGCATAGAATATTGCCTTGTGATCTTGTAGTGTTGGACGTGGTTGATTTTGATATTATTCTTGGGATGGATTGGTTGCATGCATACTATGCTTCTATTGATTGTAGAACCCATAAGGTCAAATTCTAATTCATAAATGAACCCATCCTTGAGTGGGAGAGTCATGATGTGGTGGTCAAGGGTAGGTTCATCTCTTGCATTAAAGCCTGTAAGTTAATCTCTAAGGTTTGTCTTTACATTCTTGTGAGGGTTAGGGATGTGGAGTCCACAGTCCTTCCCATAGAGTCGGTTCTGATTGTAAATGAGTTCCTTGATGTCTTTTCAAATGGCCTTCCCGGTATTCCTCTCGAAAGAAAAATAGATTTTGGTATAGACCTCCTTCCCGATACTCAACCCATTTCCATTCCCCCTTACAATATGGCCCCAGCGGAGTTGAAGGAGTTAAAGGAACAATTGAGGGACTTATTGAAGAAAGGATTTATTAGGCCTAGCCAATCACCAATGTGTATTGACTACTGACAACTTAATAAGGTCACCATCAAGAGTTGGTATCCTTTTCCAAGGATTGATGATTTGTTTGACCAATTACAAGGGACTAGCCATTTCTCTAAGATTGATCTTCAGTCCGAGTATCATTAAGTGAAGGTGAGGGATTGTGATATTCCCAAGATGGCCTTCCGGACTAGGTATGGGCATTATGAGTTTTTTGTGATGTCTTTTGGGTTAACCAATGCACTGGCCATTATCATGGTCCTTATGAATAGGGTCTTCAAACCCTACCTTGATTCATTTGTTGTGGTATTCATTGAAGATATTTTGATCTATTCTTATGATGATGAGGAGCATAGGGCTCATGAGGGTTCTGTAGCAAAGTTTGAGGGAAGAGAAGTTATATGCCAAGTATGAGAAGTGTGAATTTTGGTTGAGGGAGGTTGCCTTCCTAGGACATATAGTGTCGGGGGATGGTATTAAGGTGGATCCTAAAAAGTTGGATGTGATTAAAAATTGGCCTAGACCATTGACCTCGCGGATATTAGGAGCTTCTTAGGCATAGCGGGTTATTAACGGAGATTTGTGAATTGGTTCTCTTCTATTGATTCTCCCATGATTAAATTGACTCAAAAGAGGGCCGAGTTTTTTTTGATCGATGAGTGTGACAGGAGCTTCTAAACCTTAAAAGATAAGCTTGTGTCTGCTCCTATTTTGTCACTACTAGAAGGGTTATAGGGATTTGATATGTATTTTGATGCTTCTAGAGATGTTTTGGGTTGTGGTCTAATGCAAAATGGTAAGGTGATAGCCTATGCTTCTAGGCAACGCAAGGTGCTTGAAAAGAACTATCCTACCCATGATCTTGAACTAGCTGCCATGGTATTTGCATTAAGGATTTGGTGTCATTACTTGTATGGAGTGCATGTTGATGTGTTCACCGATCATAAGATCCTCCAATAATTCTTCACCCCAAAAGATCTTAACATGCGACAAAGGAGATGGTTAGAACTTCTTAAGGACTATGATATGAGTGTGCATTATCATCCAGGTAAGGCTAATATGATGGCGGATGCTTTAAGTAGGGTGTTTATGGGTAGCCTAGGTCATGTTGATGGTGTTGATAGGGAGGTGGCTAGGGAAGTCTATTATTTGGCTAGATTGGGAATTAGGTTGGAAGAGGTGGGCAATGGTGTTGTTGTTGTTGTTGATGGTCCTAAATCTTCATTGGTAGAGTAGGTTAAAGCTAAGCAAGATCTTGATCACTCCTTATTGGAATTGAAAGCTTGGTTAGTGATGGGAAGGTGGAGGTTTTCTCCCAAGGGGGAGATGGTGCACTTAGATACCAAGGGAGGTTGTGTGTGCCTTATGCTGATGGCTTGAGAGAGAGAATTCTTGATGAGGCTCGTAGTTCTTCCTATTCTATTCACCCCAGCTCTACTAAAATGTATAGAGATTGACAGAGCTGTATTGGTGGGGAGGAATGAAGAAAGATATTACAAAATTTGTGTCTGGTTGCCATAGTTGTCAACAAGTCAAAGCCGAACTTCAAAGGTCGGGTGGCCTAACCCAAGACATAGAGGTTCCTACTTGGATGTGGGAAGAGATTAATATGGACTCTATAGTTGGGTTGCCTAAGACTAGGAGGGCTTTTGATCCCATTTGGGTTGTGGTTGATAGGATGACGAACTTAGCTTGCTTTCTACCAGTTAAGACCATATATGGTGCTGAAGAGTATGCTAGGTTGTACATCCATGAGTTGGTGAGATTGCATAGGTTTTCTTTATCCATCGTATCGGACTGTGGAGCTTAATTTACTTAACATTTTTAGTGGCTTTTTCGAAGGGGTCTTAGTACAAAGGTTAAGTTTAGTAGGACCTTCCACTCTCAAACGGATGGCCAAGCCGAAAGGACTATCCAAACCCTTGATTATATGCTTATATCTTGTGTATTGGAGCTTAAGGGTAGTTTGGATGATCATCTTACATTGATTGAGTTTGCCTACAACAATAGCTATCATTCCAGCATTGGTATGACTCATTTTAAGACTCCTTATGGTAGATGTTATAGATCACCGATTGGGTGGTTTTAAATTGGTGAGGTGGCTATGTTGGGATCTAATTTGGTTATGGAAGTCTTAATAAGGTTAGGATGATTAGGAAAAGGTTGAAGATGAACCAAAGTCACTAAAAGTCCTATGTCGATGTGAGGAGAAGGGATCTTGAATTCCAAGTGGGTGATTGGGTTTATTTGAAGGTGTCAACTATGAAGGGTGTGGTTCACTTTGGTAAGAAGAGAAAGTTGAGCCCAAGATATGTGGGCCCTTATAGTGTAATGAGGAGGATTGGCAAGGTATCTTATGAGCTGGAATTGCCTAGTGAGATGAAATTGGTTTATCTTGTCTTTCATGTATCCATGTTGAGGAAATGTTTAGGAGACCTTAATGCTATTGTGCCCCTTGATGTTGTGGGTGTTTTGGAAGACAATTTCTACTATGATGAGGTTCCATTCAGATTTTGGATAGACAAGTGAAGAGGTTAAGGAACAAGGATGTGGCTTCCGTGAATGTCATTTGGAGGAATCAACAAGTTGAAAGTGCTACATGGGAGGCCGAAAGGATATGCAAAGCAATATCCTTATCTTTTCCACTCTACTCAAGCCTAAGGTATCACTCTAAGACCACAATTTAATTTCAAGTCTAAGTTCAGCCCATGACATATGCATACATTCATGTTTAAATTGACAAGTTCATGATGATTTTACACTTATGATTTAATTTTTGAAATGATGTTCAAGTGCATTGTTCCATCCTTATGTGAACTTAAATTGTCATGTTTATGTCTGTCATATACGTTTCTTTAACATTTGGGAATGAATGTTACCCAGGGGGAGATAGTGAAATGACCCCAAAAAGTTCTTGAAAATGTGTCTCGGAAGTACCGCCAAATCATAATTTTCGTGGATCTGAAAATTCATACGTGATATTAAAAATTTGACTTCATATTCTTGTTCAGAGGGTCAATTGAATGTAAGATGGGTCTAACCCCGATTTAAGAGCAAACATATCAAATTTGGAAATCACAAAATGCAATTTTCAAAGAGATTTTTGCACCCGTGGCGCGAAGCGCCAAGGGCGCTCCTTAGTGCATTTTGTTGCTAGTTTTTGACTTTCGCCTTTTGAGTCTTGAGCCTATGTGTTCACGTGCATGAAAATACCTATACTTAGCCTTATTTCATCCTCATATCATTTAAGACATTGCCAAATACTGATTCAAGCACTTAGCCCAATATTTTACTCCTAAATTCAAGTCTCAAACTCATCTGGATTTTAAGGTTCTCACTTAAGCTTCAAGTCTCCATATTCAATCTTCATCAAGTTCATCTCCAAAGCTAAGGTATGTTGGTTTCCTTTATGGGTTCCTTTCATCCATGATGCCCAAGCTTCATTTTCTTAAAAATTGCATGATTTAAAGTTGATTTACTCATGGGTCTTATTTACTATGAAATTCACTACACACTATGTTGGCGTTTATGAAATTATGAAGGTTTTACTATATTTTGGGCGATGAATCTATGATCTATTATGAGATTTGATGAAGGGTTTTGATGTATATTACTTGGGGGTGTTACAAAGTACCTATTGATGGTTTTAAATGGGATTTTCTAGCATGATAACACTCTTGAATTGCATGGTTTTACACTAGCACTACAAACCCGCCAAGTGTTTGATAAAATGTCTGACTATGGTTTCTACAGGAATTGAAGGTCCAATACATGTCGTATGAGTTAAATAACTTTATGATGATGAAAGAAAGGTTTATATATGATGATTATGTGATGTTGGAAGGAATGTATGTATATGATACTATCTCAATAAAGTTAAGGATGACCAATCCTCATCCGAGAGGTTGTACGCCCCGGTAACCTTGTTGATAGGTTTGCACCTTAATAGCCTTACTCGGGAGGTGGCAGGCCCATGCAACCTTGTTGGGGGTTTGTACCCATCTACCTTGTTGGGGCGTTTGTGCTCCATCAACCTTGTTCGGCCTTTTGTATTCCATCAAACTCATGAAGGGGTTTGTACCTCACGCACTTCTCCAAGGAGGTGGCAGGCCTTAGATTGCACTAATAATGGTCACTTCTTACACATGTATTATGTTCTATATAAGCATGATTTTTCTTCAAGTATCATTCATACATGTCATATTGCTATATGTCTATTCATTGTCTATGATATGCATTTTGATTATGGTACTTATTGCTTGTTGTATTGCATCTTATATACTTAGTGCATTCAAATGTACTAAACATACCCTATGCTTACATGATAGCACCATGTAGGAACCGGAGCCCCACTTGAGCATCCCCATCCATGTGGCTAGTACGTTTCCACTCAAGCTTGTTGGTGAGTCCTCCATTTCGAGGATGTTGCTTATGATCTCTTAATATTTTCCAGAACTACCTTTCTTTTATGTAAATTTTGACTATGAGGGTGATTCCGATTGCATGTCTCGATCCCCACTTTTATCTATGTATTAGAGGTGTTGTCGGACATGTCATGTGTAATGTTATGATCATTGACTCTCTCTTGATTCTTGTTGTTATGATATGAATGATGTCCCTTAGCCCTGGTTATCCTTATTTCTACTCTCTTGTTGATATTTTATTTCTTCCATGAGCAATGATGTGCAATGATGTTCTAAGAGGCTTGCTTGGGGTCCCTTCGGGTTCCCCTTGCGTCGTGTCACGTCTAGGCCCTAGGATTGGGTCGTGACAAAAATGTTGTGGAAAATTTTAAAAAGAAAAATATCCCAAAATGTATAAAAGATCGTGAATATATAATTGCTAATTTGGAGAACTTTAATAATTATTGTACTTATTGAGAGAAATATTGCTTCCATAATGTGTCTTGATTGCATGCATTTTCAAACATGTCATGATGTTTTTGGAAGTTGTGAATGGTGATTCGTATCATGAGTCTCTTGACCATGAACACTTAGGTGGCAAGATAGTTGATATATTGAAATTATTATAATGAGTCCCTGACCATGAGCTAGTTTGCAAGGTAGCTGATACATTGAGATTTTTATCATGAGTGCTTGACCACAAGCTGGGTAGCAATGTAGTTGATACATTATGATTGTATACAACAAGTTGTGCGATAGCCTTGATTCTACCTTACATTGCATTATATATCATATCGTTGTATTCCTCATTGTCATTTTGGATTGGTATAATTGACATTATATGTTTACTTTATTTGTGTCGTTCTATACAAAGTGGTCGCACCGATCTCGAACTGGTTTTTCTGTTGTAGATGGAAAGTTCCTAAGTTATTTCATGGTTTGTTCAGTTTCTGATTCCCAATTGGTTAGGCCTTTTGGGAACATATTATGTGTACTAGCCCCTACTTCTTTATCCCCCGAAGATTCTCATTAGGATTACCCATGCAGTAATTGATTTTCTTGTGCAGTTGGTTCACACTAGATCTAGTGGTGATACTCAATGGCTTTAAGTTTCTATTAGATTCTATCCTAATTGTATGGTCTTTATTTCTGTCCGAAGACTGAAATGTACTTATTTCACTATTTTATGTATTATATGCTCTTTACACTTTTGTCACTAGATTTTGAGATATGGTTTTTATCTATTGAGTTTTTTTTGCTTTTAATGTATTTTATCTTTGTGTTCGGAAATTTAATGGCTTCATAGTCATGATCCAATTTTGGGTCGAGACAAGTTTTGTATCAAAGATCTAGGTTCATCAGTTTCATAAGTTAAAGAACAGGGTGTCTGGTAGAGTCTAGTAGATCAATACATAGACATCTGTATTTATCTTCGAGAGGCTACACAATGCTTGTTAGAAGAAATCCTCTTTTCATTGAATCCTTTCCTGTGATTTGTTCATATTCATGTTTTGTATACCTCTAATATATTCTTTTGGTGTAGATGTCAAGGACTAGCGTTAGAGATATCGAGGAATAGTTTTTACCTATTGTCCAAGCCCCCGCCAGAGGGAAAGATAGAGGTCATGGCAGGGCTAGAGGTTGAGGTTGAGTTAGAGGAGCAGCACTAGCCCAAGGTCAAACTAGAGGGGCTTCACCTGAACCATTTGTTAATCCAATTTATGAGAAGCAAGATAAGGATCCAGTTAAACCTCCTGCAACCTCAGAGGGTACACCAATAGTACATGAGCTATTGACTCGATAGTTGGTAAGGTTGGAGGGTACCTCTACTACTAGTAATCTTTCAGGTACTGTAGTTCCTGCTATACCTATGACAACCCAAGCCTAGGGCCTAGATGTGACCTTCGAATGGCAAACCTAAAGGAACCCCAAACAAGCCTCTTAGCATATAGTAACATATCCTTGGTCGCGGAAGCAATATAAAATAACACAAGAAACTTAAGCAAGGGGAACTGGGCTAAGGAAGAGAGATTTAAGTAACATGTAAATGTTTGTAAAACAAAGGGCAAGGGACTATGACAATACTTGGATAACATCATAGTGAAGATACAAAAGAGTCAAGGATCATAACATAGATAAATATCTTGTCCAACAACACCTTCTACTACATAGAACTTAGTGGGGGCAAAGACAAGCAACCGGGCTTACCCTTATAGTCAAAACAGAACATAAAGAAGAATGTCTCCATACATAATTAGAGTAACATAGACTAAGATTCCTGAAGTGGAGGACTCACCAACTAGCTTGAGTAGCACTGAACTAGCCACATGGAGCAGGAGGATGATCAACTTAGGCTTTGATATGGTGATATCATATAGGCAAGAGTATGCATTAGTACATTTGAATATACTAAGTATGTAGGATGCAATGCAACAATAGATAGGCGTCATAATCAAAATGCATAATATATCAATATGGCATGTGTGATCAATCCTTGAGTAAAACATGCTTAAGTAACTCATTCTCATATTGGATATCATATGTGTAAAAGAGACCAAGCTAGCTTTTCAAGGTATAAACCACTTGGTGGTTGTGTGGTATAAACTCCTCACATGGTTGATGATAATCACACCTTATTAACATGGTGATGAAGTATAAAACCCTCGCATGGTCGATGAGCACAAACCCCCAAAATGGTTACTTGGGTTCTTGTCCCCCTGGATCGGGTATGGTCTAATACAATATTTTATATAGAGTATATCATACATATAGGCTCATTTTATCATCATATAGTCAATCATATCATATCTTATGCTTTGGACCTTCATTTCCACAAGACACCCTAGCCGGACATTTTATCAAATACTTAGGGGGGTGTAATGGGGGTAAAAGACCATGTGATTTAGAGATGAAATCATGCAAGAAAATCTATTGTAAAACCACGAATCAACACCTCGCATCACCCCTAAGACTTTCACATCAAAACCCCTCATAAAACTAATATTAGATCCAAGATTTAGGGCTCAAAACATGCTAAAACAACCATACTTTCATAAACTCAAATCACTGTGCAGTAAATTTCATAATATACAAGACCCACATGTAAAATCAACTTTATCATACAATATTAGTAAAAAGAAGGTTAGGTCACCATGGGTGAAAGAAACTAATGGCTAAAGCCGACATACCTTAGGTTAGAGATGAACTTGGTGAAGATTGGAGTTGGAGACTTGAAGCATAAAGCGAACCTTGAAGGAAACCTTACTTGGGTTGACGGTTTGGAACTTGAGTTTTGGGAGTGAAAATATGTCTAAGTGTTTTAGGGAGTATTGGAAAATTTGTAGGATGATATAAGGGTGACATTTAGCTAAGTATAGGTATCAACACGATTGGGATAACTTAGGCCCAACACTTAGAATATTTTAGATGAACTAAAAATAACAGTGCCTATTTTGAACCCGTGACGCGGATTCCTCTATGGAAATCACACTCTTGAAATTTTGTAATTGCTAAATCTTTGCTCTTAAATAGAGGTTAGACCCTTCTCCCCCTAATTGTGACCCCCTGAATAAGAATCCAAAGTTAGATTTTTGAAATAACAAATTAATTTTGAGATATATAAAAATTAAAATTTCAGGCATTCCGAAGCACATTTTTGGGTAATTTTTAGGTCGTTACAATATCTCCTCCTTGGGAACATTCATCTCCGAATGTAAAAGAGACGTACAAGACAAGTCTGATCATCACTAAATCAGATCAAACAAGAATGCAAAATAACATGTAAAACACTGTTTTCAAATTCTCAACATGAGGGTAAAATTATCATAAACTTGTCAACTAAAACATGGATGCATATGAATGACTCGGGGGCTGAAACATAAGACTTGGAACCATATGAAGAACTTATTGTTATCTTTGGCTTGATTAGAGTGACTAAGGTACGAATATCACTCCCATATGACCGCTTCATATTCCTTAGAGACATCCTTAACTTGATGATCCTTTCAAGAGGGCCTTAATGAACACCACATCCTCATTAATCAACCACTCCACTCATCCATCCAACACCTCCACCGAGACTTTCCCTATGCCAACTTGTCCTCCACATCACCCACAATCTCAAAGAGTGCTATAGCACTAGAGCCACCAACACATCTCCTTAACCAAGAAACATGAAGAACCAAAAAAAAGCATAATCATATACCTAGGTAAATCCCATCCATATGCAACCTTACTAACTCCTTCAGCACTGTAAAAGGACATCATAACTATAACTTAGTTGTCAACCTTTAGTACACCTATTCCACTTGTTTCCATGAAACACCATCTCCCCCCTCCTTGGGAGATAATCTCTACTCTACCATCTCTTCACCCAAAACTTCCAACCCTATTAAGACATAATCAAGACCTTGCTTAATCTAGACCTCTCCAAGCAAAGAAGATTTGGAACCACCAAGAATACTACACCACCATGCTCAACTTCCTCCAACCTAATTCCTCAATCTAGCCAAACTATGGACCCTACTAGTCTCCTTCTTGCCACCATTGTCCACACACACTAGACTACTTAGAGCACCAATCATAACATTAGCCCTACCTGAGGAACTAATGCACACTCATGCCATAATCCTTAAATAATTCTAACCACCTTCTTGCTATCCACAATGCACACCTATCATATCTAGAAAACAATCTCTCATCCTCAAAGATTTGCAATACTACCCCCAAATAATTCACAAGCTCTAAACAAATCAATACCTCATCACCAAAGACCACCAAAAACATACTACGGTAGGGTTTTAAGACCCTATTCATGAAACCCAATAGACACAACCAGTGCACAAGCCCACCTAACAACTCCACCAATAATCAAAATGCTCATTCCTAGTTCAAAAGGGCACTTAGGGATATCACCTACCCTCCTTCACACTTAAGAACAAAACCCGAACCTCAAATCAACCTTAGCGAAGTAACTACCCTATTGTAGTTGACCAAATAGATCGACCATCCTTAACCATCATATTATAATGTAACCTTACGAGTTCTACTCTCATAGGAAGCATGCTATCCAATTAGCCCAGACTACCGCAAGACCTCCAACCCATCAAGCTAAGTTCAACCAAGATCACAAGATAAGTCTCTATGCAATAAGAACATGGGGCAACCCTCATAGGCCCCCCCCTCTCAATCCATCGATGCTAAGTCGTCATCCCACATGAATACTTATAATATGCATATACATACTTTCAAAGATACAATTGTCATTTTTCTTTCAAAGTCATTTCAGTTCATAATAGGCCTTAAAATCCGAACACCATTCATAATAATTTATACTTAGGCTAAAATGCCAAAATCATTATTTCATAGTCATAATATCAATGCATAGGAATATCCCGTTCATACACAAAATAGTGCAAGCACTTTCAAATGCTCAATGAGCTAAAAACCAAAGACATATGTGTGATCACATTATTGTCATAACCAACATTTTGTCAAATTCATACCATAAAACAAAGTTGGGCTTAACCCATAACATAATTTCTCAAAATAATCCATGTACGTGAATGCATATGCTATGATCAATGAGGGAGTGACATGGGTAATTAAGACTCAATATAAAATCAATATTTATAATATAAAATTGAAGTGAAAACATAATTAATTTCACAATTAAATCCATAGTCTAATCTCTCATGCATAAGTAATTCAAAAGGGGGACATGCATGCTTATAATTTCATAAACCCAAAGTAAATCCTCATATAATAACTTAAATCACAATAAAATTATCAAATAAACACTACCTATGCATCAATAGAATTTTACAAATCATAATATTCAAAACCCCAAATTAAAGTAAGCAAAATCCATGTAGGTTTTCTTGAAAATAGTTTTGGGTCTCCTTGATTGGAAGGAATCAAGGATCAACCCTCATACACATGAATCCTAATAGCACCAAGGAATAACATAAGAAATATCAGCTCCCGAACCTAACAAGTCACCCCATTCAAAATGTCGGTCACAACATTAGACTTACTTAGGGTCAACTAAGTCATTGGGGAAGTAATAGAAGATAACCTATTTATATCCTCTGGTATTAGCCCGCTAAGTCCAAGAAGCTCCTAATATCCGATGGTTCAAAGGTCTAGGCCAACCTCTAATCACCTTTATCTTACTACAGTCCACTTCAATACTATCACCCAACACCACACGATCTAGGAAGGCACCTTCGTACAACTAAACTCCTACTTTTCCTATTTGGCATCCAACGTTCTTCCCTGAACTTTTTAGTACTACCCTCAAATGACTCATATACACTACCCTATTAGGGAAATGAACCATCATATCTATAACACCCTATAACTTACAATACTAGTACAATACAAATGAAACATGATATTGATTGGTCAAATTAGCGCCTATTTTTAAAAAGTGCTCGAATCTCATGTTATAGGGGGATATGTGAGTCTTAACGCTTAAGATGGTCGAGCATATATATGTTTTGTCTCAAATTGAGGAGATCATAACCTTAAATGAAGAGAATTGAGGTGCTTGTAGAACTTAGGAAGCTAGTAGGTGAGTCACCTACTTGCTTAGCTTAAATTTGCTATCTAAATGGAGACGAGGCTCGACGTCGAATTTGTCCAAGTT